>JAQFZX010001059.1:0-36986 GCA_034682405.1 Hydroisotoma schaefferi | reverse complement strand
TGTGACAGTTCCGTTGTGGCGGTGGGATCAATTAGGGGAGTAGAAAGTTCTGATGATGAAAGTGAGCGAAGTTTTGCAGAACCTGAATCGGGAGATGATGAAGTACCTAATTATTTGGACGATATTACATAATAGTAATGGTTTTCTGTCAACTGAATAAAATTTTAAAAGTCACGTCAGAGTTTCGAAAGGTCAATCCATTTTAAACCGATACAGCATTATTATTAGTACTAATTCGTTTCTGTTAGAAGCTAGGAGAGCGGAGCATGTAAATTAAAGTTGAATGGTGCCACAATGCAATACTAAATGCCCACACGACAAAGCCAAGCCATACCAAATTACTGTTCCGTGTGCCATGCCAAGCCAACCTTAACCTTTGCCCTACTAGTTCCATATTATGAAACTATGATCATTTCATGATATGAAATGTACCGTATTTCCAGCTTTAATTCCCCTTTAATAGTTCCTCCTCCATAACTTTCCATTGTAAGAATACCTTACCTTGTTACTCTGTTGCTAACTTTTTCCTAAACAATACTTCCCCAGAGGGGCAGGGGAATATTAACTGGAAATTGATGCCAGCGCATATACGTACGTACGTTCTCATTCTCATGATCAGGAAACCATGAGAAAGTAGTTGAAGTAAAGAACAAGATCGGGCATAGTACGGGAAGTAATGCTATAGCCGTTCACTTTCTTCATCCTACTCTCGTATCGTAGTAATATTATCTAGTCCTATTGTATTGTATTGTATGCCTAATGCAATGCCTAGCCTAGTTGTTGGATTGGAAGGCATAAGAAATCACCTGTATTAAGGACGGCAAAAATAATGGGAAATAACGCAGTTTCCTCTCTTTCCATTTAAACCCATTTCTTACTTTATAGTACAAACAAATCCCAAGTAAGTTGAGATCAGTGGAAAGGTAAACCAAGTGTGACTTGAGTCTTGACTCTTGAGTGAGGTGAGGTATTGCAAATTGCAATGCAATCGCTTCCTATTGCACACAGCTCTCTATAGTCGAGGAGAAATACATTATTTATTTAATCGATCCCTTTTTGTGGAACTTGAGGAATGCTTTCTTCATCGACGACGATACGAACGATGATGTGCGTCAACGAATTTACTAGAGAGTAGGAAAGGGCAAGGGAAACCGAGGTTTTAGAGCTTGTGACCTTGTTTGTAGGGATTTTGCAAAGTGGTTTGCTATACAAAGACAGGTATTTGAGAAATAATTGAGACAAATTGAGTTCCACAATGGAACTTCCATTTTAGAGGATTTTTATATTTTTATATGATTTTTCTTTCAGAAAGGTCTAAAGTTGAAGGGACAGGGTAACCGAGGAGGTTTTTAAAAGGCAATAAACTTACTTGTGACCGCGGAGGGAAGGGAGGGCTTTGACAGAGGTTTTTGACGCTTTTGGTAAGGTACTTGAGAAAAGCTTAAAAGGATATTTTGAGACAAATATAGTTCCATTTTTATCAGATTTGGTTGTGTTTTACCTAATGGAATACCTGCTTTTTCTTAAAGAGAGAGCTACTGAAGTGAAAGCACGAAGGAAGGGGAGTTTGGATATGGAGTGATGACAGGATTGAAATAAAGGATAAAGGATAATTAAAAACTTCCCCCATGTTTAAGTGTACAAGGACAGGGTCAACACAATGCAAAGCGGTGGTGGAGCGGAAGAACTTCTAGCGATCTCTCCTCCTCCAGAGTTTCAAGATATTCCTGCACCCCCTCCTGTAGTTTTCCGTGACCTTTCTCCAGCCCCTGGAGGGAAGAATTCTCAGGCAGGTACACCCGGCCAGGAACGGTTGTTTGATTTCGCTGATAGGATATCATTTGATATTCTTAATGAAGCGATGGTAATTGCTACTGAGGAGGTTCTCTCGGCGTTTCAGCATCATAATCATGGAGGGTGTAACCGCGGTGCGTCGATCACAGCACCGTTCATCTCATCCTGTTCAGGAGAATTCTCTATCAGCTCAGGTTTACCACGGTTTGAACAAAATTCTTTCCTATCTTTAACTATTTACTAAAATGTGTGGAGGGCGTACAGTCTTGGCTTGTGGCTTTTTTATCTATGGTGTATTCCTTGGACTTTGCTTATTCTTCAACTCGAAGTTCATTGAAGTTTTAGGTTAATGAAGGTTTTTTTTAATTTATAGTTTCCTCTGACAGCGATGAAAGCAACCCATTGATAACCACCACGTCTTGGGAATACCTCTCTAAGGGTACACCATGGTCTCATGTCTCTGGAAAACTCCCATCATCTCATAAACAGCCCAGTCCATGCCCTAGTCCGCATAACCTCAGAAGTAGTGAAGAACGATGTTTTATTTCTAGTAGTAGCAAGAACGAAGTCCGTAGGACCAGTTTCAATAGCACTAATCCTGTGTCTTTCCACAACGAAGAAATACCTATTTCTTCTCAAAGGTCTGCAATTAACAGATCGCGTTCATTTCAAACAAATTCGCGACAGCCAAACCTGTCTTTGGTAGATGATAATACAAGATCCAGTGCAAGTGCCAGTAGCAAGAATAACCGATCCTCGTACTTCGGTGGGTTAAATGAACAGCCTGGTAAACTCTTGTTTGCAAGAAGTTCAGCAGCATCAACAGCAAGAGAAGTGTCTAGCGATAATGTACCTTTCCAATGTGATATATATTCGATGCCCATCGATAGCATTCATCCAAATTCTGAAGAAAATATGGTCCCGACCTTGGCCCCCCGGAGGCGAAGTCGAGAAAGAAACTCTAACAGTCAGTGTTCGGAAAGAAATAGAAGCTCTAGGCAGAATTTAATCGTCACTTTGAGCAGTCGAGTATCTTCTACCAATGCGAATGGTAGCAATGGGGACGAAATAACAATGCCTCAGTCGCAGTCACAGTGTGGAAACTCTAGTACAAATCGTAACCACGTTTCGAAGAAGTTAGTTAAACCAGCTATTAGCCTGGATTCCAGTCAAACTGCAAAAGCTAAAATGATACGCAGTTCAGAAGGGATTGCCAGCAGAACCGAAAAGAATAACAATGTAGAGCAGCGAAATGAATGCAGTTCCGATTATGGGCGTGATAAAGGGACAGTCAGGCCCCAACGAAGTAGAAGTGTTGAAATGAACCCTGGTAGTAGCGATCAAAAACACTGTTCTAGTCAATCTCAGGATATTTTCAAAAACAGTAGTACAACTTCCAGTGGAGAGAGCGGTTGTTTAGGGAAAAATGAAAAACGAACACTCGTCCTATCCATTCGGAACCTTTTCAAAAGAAATAAAGCTAGGACTAAAGAAGATTTATTATATCTCGATGAGCCACTGTAAGAATCAGATTAGTGTAACGTTTAAAAAGTTTACTCTCTGTCATGCAGAGTTATAAAACTAATTTTTTTACTCTAAACTTCCAGCTTGAAAAGTCAGGAACCACATTCCAATTGCAGTCCTAGCTATAGAGCTCTGCCATCCCCGCCGATTTGTCCTGACGCTCCTGATCCTTTACCTGAAGGTCATATCTTAGAAGCTAGGGATTTTGCAGCTAGTATTGAGAAAGTTAAAGACGTAAGTAGGGAAGTTGGTTGAATAAATAATGGTAGGATTTTAATCATTATTGATTTACAATTAAACTGTAAAATGTTATTTTTCGAATTGGCAGTGTGGATGGTACTGGGGTCCGCTTTCTAGCGAATCAGCAGAAGATCTCCTACGCGGAGAACCCGACGGTTCATTCATCGTTCGAGATAGTAGTGATGCTCACTATATATTTTCCCTAACGTTTAAACTGAACGGACTAGTTAGACACGTTAGAATCGAGCATGATCAAGTAAGTTTTCGTACAATAAAAGTCGTTCTATGTAAGCTGGTTTGAAATTATATTTTTGTTACTTTGCATTTTAGGGAAACTTTAGCTTTGGTCCGCTGACAAGATTTAAGGCTTCAACTATCGTAGATTTTGTAGAAAAAGCTGTAGCTCATTCCAGATCTGGGAGATATTTATTTTTTCTTCATAGACGACCGATACTTGGGCCCATGAGAGTTCAGCTTTTGCACCCTTATAGTCGCTTTAGACACCCAAGGTCCCTTCAACACATGTGCAGGTATTTTTTTTACAAATATGATAGTGTAGTCATTGGTCAAAATGAAGAAATTATTATTGTGTATTGATGTATTTTGTAGATTTGTGATTTTAAAATATGTTCGCAAAGATCTGATTCACACTCTACCACTTCCAAAACCCCTGCAAGAATACTTAAATACTCCGCATTATTATTTTGAAAAGCAGGATGTAAAAACCTCAGTACTATAAAAACTCATCCCGGAACGGAAGTTTTAAAATGTATATGCAAGATTAGCAACTAGCCGTTTCAAGGTCTTATGCATTTTTCTTAGGTTAAATCTTGAAAACGCTTCGTTTATTGCATTTCTGTTTCTGCATTTACTTGCTGTTGGCAAATTATTATATATGACGTATTTAGAAAACGAAATTGCCTACATTATCGCCGCTTCCTTTGTATACTTTCTTTTAAAATCTCCTTCTACTTGGTTTACACCAGTAAGCACTTATTTACAAACGAAGTGAATTAACTTATTATTAGATATAGCTTGGACATATTTTTCACAATCTGGTATTGTGCTGTTTGTTCAAAAAATGAACGAAAACTTTTAATGTGCTAGACAACAAAGAAAGGAAATAATATGCTTTCACTATAGTTAAAAATTGTACGTGATCTTTATTCAATCACAGGCATACGCGTACGTAATGCATACCCTTTCCGGAGCGTCTTTCATAAGGGAAAACCGAGGAGTACAACTTCCAACTTATTAAACGTTAAAATATGAAAATTCATTAGTTCGACAGTTAATTTGTTGATGCGGGAGGTAAATCTAGAGTACAGCGCACTAGTTTAACAGCTCGGCTTTCGAATTCAGTTCGATTTTCTCTCCACATCTTGGCAGCATCAACATTTGCTGGACTTTCATCGTTCGGTTCTGACAGGAATGATCAAAAAATATGTATAGCGAGTTATACTTAAACGCGTTTTCGAAAGTTGACAGTGCAAATGTAGTAAAATCTAGATATACCGGCCAAGAGACTGACAACGGATAGGAGTATCTTTTCCACCGACTGGACCGGACTCCAGCGCTCGGACCTGCTTTCATAACCGGTAGGATCATCTCCAGGCGCGTGTAGAATTGATATACAGACCCTTCCATCCGGATAAACTATGAAACCGATAATTTGAATTAAAGTCATACTCATCCTCAATTCAATACTGACTTAGTTCATGGAATTGTAATGGTAGTACCATTAGGGTGAAACATATCACAAGTAAACTTCATTTTTGGAGGACTCAATGGATAATCCAACGGAAATAGGAGCTGTGCTGGAAAAACCCCTCCATCAAAACAGGTACATTCAGGGCCACTAAAATTACCAAAAAACCTCCCATAAATTCAACAACTTTCTCTATTAAATCTCCACATTAAACACTTTATAATAAAGTAATTAAAACTTACGCAATCAAGGCTTCCCATTCAAAGAAATTCTCTTCATCTACAGGACCTGCCAATATCCCTTCTGGTGGATTTAGAGTAAGCTCTAAAAAGTAGGACAAATTACGTAAAAAATAATTAGCATTTTATTTTTAAAATATAGATAAAAAACATCCAATTAAATGCAAACCAAAGCATACGTTTGTACTCTGCCATAAGGCGTCGCAGCGCTGCTCCAGCCATTTCTGCTCACTTATTTCTAAATAATATAAAATATATGCTCAAAATTAGCTCAAAATTAAAATTCATTACGAACCAAAACAAAAACAAAAACAAACCATCAACAACATCAAAACTAAAACTTGCAATTTATTTACCGTTTTACCACCTCAGCACTTTTCAATTTTCAGTCAGACCTAAAACGAATCCTATTTTTGTTCAAATTTATAACTTTTATATAAATTTTAAACTCCAAAAAAACCTTGAAATTTTTAAGGATTTTGTAAATTAAAGTTCAAGTTTAGTTTAAATTGATACTTTATTTTGGAGAACATTACCCCATAAAAAATGCAGCTTATTTTCTCATTGAAATTCCCTCAAAAAGACGTGGGAAGGAGTCTAAGGAATTATTGTATAAATGGCAAACAAAGTTTTAACTTTTAACTGCCAAAAACGTTCCAATTTCCATGCAAAAAAGAGTTTCAAAAGTTTCAAAAAGTTCCTTAGCTCGTAATTCTAAGGTAATTAGCCCACTGGACTCGTCTTGAAAAAGGGAAGATAAGAAGATATCAGGATTATCATGTCATGTAATACGATTCATGTGGAAATTGTTAAAAAATCTACGTGGTAAGTGAACTTATTTTTATAAACAAAAAAGTATACCGTATTTCCGGGAATTACCCCCCCCCCCCGGGGAGGTATTTGTTCGAAACAATTTGAGATAACTTTTACCATGAGTCAGATAGGGTCAATTTTAATTTTTAACATTGAAAGGATAAGGGGAGTTTTTCCCAGGGGAGGGGGGTATTATTTAAGGGAGGAGGGAGGAGTACCCTAAATTCTCGCCCATATGCCGCTCTAGCTAAATATGCCGCATGCCTATTCATTGCACGTTATAATTATAAGGGGTATCTCTCCCATGTTAAACATGCTTCAAAACATCTTTTTTTCCATGTATAAGTCGCGGTGGTGTACGGGGGCAAGGGTTTATGGTAATAACGAATAACTGGAAACACGGTACTTTCTAAGATAATCCTAAATTACTGGGGTTTTTTTTATTTATATTAAATAGTCATTTAACGCGTGACGAGGTTCTGGAAAAAGTGGAACAAGTCTTGCCCAAATACCCAGGTTTTATAAATGGAACGGCAGAAGTTGAGGGATTTGAGGATTTCGTCTGCTCGCCACCGAGTGTTAAACCATTTGTGGAAACGATTAGAGTTTGCTCTGGAAGGGTTTGTCGGGTTTCGAATGGCGAGATAGAGAAAAATGGAGATGAAGGTCGGGTTACTGAGAATTCGAAATCGTCGGTCAGTTTTTATTCATTTCGAGTTTTCGAGTTTGTTTTTGTGTCGTTTACTACTATGAAGAATATTTATAAAGATACGCTTCGCTGCTTTCTGATATCTTTAGATTCTTGCTAATGGAATGGGAGCGTGTACAACAGCGAGTGTCCAGTATCATGTCTATGAACTCAATGATGACGGAGAGGAAGCTGAATATATGGATGATAATGATGATAACGACGAGTCGGCAGCGTCCCATCATTGGATTTTGCCGTCTTCCCATTTCGAGGGGCTTTGGGAATCCCTGATTTTTGATGAGGATGTCAAAGCTAGAGTACGTAGGCTGTATGATGATAAGTCTAGGGGAAACTATAAGGTTTTGACGGAGCGTTAAATTAATGGGAGAATTGTATTTGATTTTAGTTAATGAGATACATTAATACTACATTACTCTTTTCGGAGAAGGCAGTTAATACTAATCTTGTCTCGTGGAATAAAGTAATATTGCTGCATGGGCCACCAGGTAATTCCATCTGTTAATTGTAGTCCACTAAAATTACTAGCATGATTGATGTACAAATCTGTGCTTTTTCAGGTACGGGCAAAACCTCGTTGTGTAAAGCTTTGGCCCAAAAAGCCGTGATAAGGCTGAGCCATAAATACATTTATGGACAACTAATAGAAATAAATAGCCACAGTTTATTTTCTAAGTGGTTTTCAGAGGTTAGTTTGGGCAAAACTAAAACGCACTATTATACTGTCTGTTAATGTTCCGATTTTTAATAACATAAGTTTTCTTTTTCAGAGTGGAAAACTTATTATGAAAATGTTTGACAAAATACATGATCTAGTGGACGATTCTGGATGCCTAGTATTTTTACTGATCGATGAAGTTGAAAGCTTGGCTCAGTGTAGACAATCGGCGGAGGCTGGAAATGAGCCGTCAGACTCTATTCGAGCAGTCAATGCACTTTTAACTCAGATAGATAAGATTAAAAGGTACCCTCAAAAATACAACAATACTTATTGTGAATGTATTGCGTTACTTAACGCAGCATGAATGATTTTATAGGTACCCTAATGTTGTGATTTTGACCACTTCAAACATTGTGGGGTCCATAGACCTAGCCTTTGTGGACAGAGCTGATTTAAAAATGTATATTGGACCCCCTCCTGTAGCAGTTGTTTACAAAATTCTTGCTACATCTATAAATGAGCTAATCAGGGTAAGAGCAATTATTGTTTGGATTATTTATGAATAAGAGTTTTTACGCCTTTTCAACTGATAAAATGGAACTAAAAAGTATATGATGTTATTGTATTCAATAGGTTGGCATAATCCTGTCAACTTCAAGTTTCGCATTCCCAGAAATCGTTAAACATAAGCAAGAGGCAAAGCAGCCTAGCACAGAGCAGGGTTTTATCACTAAGCTGCTAGAGATTTCAAGGTATACTCTCGTTTTGAATTTTGATTCTGTTTTCTTTACGTTACGATAAATGGCTTTATTCCTTTCATATATTTTTTTGCAGACGAGCAGGAGGAATGAGTGGAAGAACTTTGAGAAAACTCCCTTTTCTTGCACACGCAAACTTCACTAAGGCACTGCCCTGTGATCTCAAATCGTTCTTGATTGCAATGGAAAAAGCTGTTGAAATTGAGCTTCAGGAAGGATTAGCAGTAAAGAAAACTAAAACGGCCTTGTAATAGGCCGAAAACTCACAGAAAACTAAATTTATTCGATGGTAAAGTGACTGATTTTCCTACTTGTGATACTGGCACTAATTGCTCAATATTTTACGATACAAAATCTGGGATATTATGCTCAGGGATCCTAGTATCAGTTATAGCCATACTATTTGGTCGTTAGATATAATGAAAGTACAAGTGGAATTATTTGTGTTCGGAAATTTTATACGCTTGTAGTCAAACTAGGTAAAATAAAACTGCAAGGTTATTTTGCATGAACAAATTAACATATGTACTAGTTTTGATGGTCGTAAACGGCTGGCTATATAATAATTTAAATGCATTTTTTACAACGTAGTTAAAGTTATTTTGTGAATTATTGTGATTTAATAACAAATAAATATACCGATTAAGTAACAGTTTTTGCTAGCTTTCCTCTTCCTCTGCTTCGCTTTCCTCTGACTCGGAGGGGGGAAGGTCTATTGTATCTGAAAGCAAAATGATAGTTGAGAATCAAATTGCTAAACTCACCACAACCTGTAGTGTCAGTGTATAATAAGTTAATCTGAGGAAGTATTTACATATACTAGATACATACCTCTAGACGCCGCTCTTTCAGCCCTAAGTTTCTCAAGTGTTGAGTTTTGAATAGCTATTACTTCATCAGAAGAAATGCATTTACTATAAGCCTCTAAAAAGTCTTGATTCATAGTTAAAAAGGTTTTTCCCCATTTGAATTTACTCAAGTACGACTCTGCTAAATCGTTGAAGCCTAGATAAGAGTGCAAAATCTTAGAACCTTACAAAAAATAGTTTATAAACAGTAACGTGATTTCAAACGACCAACTTGGTCAAACAACTTACCACAAATAGCCATAGAAGCCGCTATGGCCTCGACACAAGAAAGTTTCATCGGCTTTCCGAAATTGATATTGTTAGCAGCGACTAAAAATGGTAGTAACCTTCCATGAAGAGGTTTATGCTTTAAAATATTTCCGGATTCCGGAACCTTCGCCCATGAGCAATCAATAACACTCAAGCCACAGGTACTCATCACTTCTCTATCCGCTGGAGAAAGCACCTTTTAATAATACATTTAAAAATAATAATTTTATCTGTACTACCACAAACCGTTGCTAAGAAAGGTACTGTTCTACTCTACCTGTGTGGCTAAAGGATCTAAAACAATTCCACCAAACCGCTGGACAGGTCTTAAAATGGTTACTAAACGATACCTAGCCAATTTTCTCCCAGTACACTTCTTAGGGTCACATTGTCCCAAGTCCCACATAGCGACATTGAAGGGTGGTTCAATCTTTCCCCATTTTTTCCCAAATTGACCTTCAGCCCCATCGTCCCCACTACCCTTTTCTTCGTCACTCTCACTCTTGTCACTTTCTTCGTCAGATCCTGACCCCGAGACGACGTCCCCTTCGACCTCAAGTTCTCCTAGTCGACGGCAACACTCACTGGAATCTTCTACCTCTTCGACCTCGTCTCTTCTACTCCCCCGCGACCCCCCTGACCTTCCACCTCCATGTTTTGAGGGTTTTAGTCCACCACGACCACCACTGGAAGACGATTTACTCCCTTTCCCTCCTCGAGCATTCTTCGGCATCGTATTTTACACCTTAAACAAAATACGTCAAAGTTAAATAACCATAAACTCTGGCGAACATCCACAATTGACCAAAAAAAACATCAAAAAGTACCACTTCATGCAATAAAGGCCCAACTTTACCGTCTCCCTTACAGCTTGTTGCAAAACCAGTCTCAAAATGCCTCCTTTGTTTTGCACACGCTTCACAATTACTGCTTCACGTTCGCAATTCAACTTAGGTCAACTAACGCTTATCCTAACTTCCCAAATCCTTCAAAAACCTCCGGTTTTTTCCCAAATAACTGAATACTCTTTCCACAACTTTGCGTCAAAGTTGGTGGCAGCTCTGCACGTGGAATCAAGCAGTATTCAACATATTTCTACCCCTTTTTAGCTGCTTAAAGTACAAACCCAAGAGCCAAAGCCAAACCCTTCACTTGGTCTTTCTTTCAGGTTATATTACAGGCTAAACCCAAAATTCAGCTATACTTTGTACAAACCAACGCAAGCGTATTTGTTTTGTATTCAGAAATGTTTTTTGCGGCAGTAGAAGTTAGTTGGAGACTACACATTTGTTGAACGACACAACATAGCCTAAATGTATTGGATTCATAGCTAGATTCAAGCGTTACTCATTTGGATTCACTGAGTTTTAGTCCGAGGCAAAGTAAAGGTCTCTCAGTCCGTAGGTTGCTTTCTTGTTGTACACTTGTCTATCCCGAATACAGCAAGAAAGACGTGAATCCTCGTGAGTTCTTCTTCAGTATAAAGTGCGTAAAGTAGCAAGTAGCATAGCAAGTAGCTGCATTTGGTCGTGTAGTATTTGGACAATTCCATTGCATTCTTAGGTACAATGTATTTAGAAAGAACGGCCTTAGAAGTCTTCTGGATAAATAAAAACAACAATAATAGGTACTAAACCGGGTATATACCTTAATAATAAATACCTGGGCCCTGAGGGCTGAACTGGGAATTGGGAATTGTCTGGGTTTGATTTTGGATTCATTCTTGAGGTTTGATTTGCATAGGACATTTACACAAGTTTTTTCAGAGGTTGCATAGCATACTTACTTACGGTATTTTATAATTGTGTTCATTGTCAAACTGAACTTGTTTGTATTTATATTTATAATACCTACTCTTCTTGTATAGTAAACTGTGCCAAATCAGTGTAAGTCGGGATTTTCAGACGTATTTATTACACTAAACACTACATCTTTTAGTTAATAAACTGCGGATTTTTAATCAAGATCGGTATAACTTTTTTGGAACTTAAAAAATTGCATAACAAAGCTTGATTCTAGCTAGTGGCGTGTATGCATGTTAAACCGGGTATATATTGACATTTTACGAGGTATCTAAATGCTTAGAACAATTTCGTAATTTCATTTTTTGGATTCGGGGCTTGGGTTAGCCTAGCCTCCAACAAAATTACCAATTGTTTGCTACGGACGAATCTAAAGTGTAGTAAATCTTCCAGCGTCTGTAACTCAAATTTTACAACCGGAAGTTATCCCGGACTTTTAAGCGTTTTTGGACGGAAGTTACCCCTGACTTTTAAGCGTTTTTGGACGGATAAGCACATGTACATCATACTGCGTATCGTAACCAGGGTTGTCGATTTCCTATCGACATGTTCTTCTCAACATGCTCGTCAATGATGACCATATACCCCAACGAAGGAACAGGACCTAATACAAACAGTAGTTCGGCAGTAATAAGTAGCAGTTTAGGTGGAGGAGGATTGATGAAAAAGCAAGAGAGCTTAGGAGTCGTCGGTTATCAACCGAGCGATTTAAAGTACAAACAAAAGGCGTATCAACAGGGTCAATTACGGTACAGTCAGTGTGACATGGCGCTGTCCGCTCATCTTCATCCCAATTTGACCCAGCATCATAAGGAAATGTCATTGACAACTTGTCAGCTTCATCAGTGTCATAGTCATAGTCAGACTCATCAGCAGCTGCAGCTGCAACCGCAGCTTTGTCACTGCTGTCCTAATTGTCATCAGCCGCCCCTTCCGTTTCAGATTCACAAGAACAATGGAGGTAGGTACATGTATTATTTATGGTTTAGTTTAACCCAATATCCCTGCATATGTAGGCGATTAAACGAAGAAAAAAGCCATCCATTCCATGCGAGTATCATGTCTTATCAAATCATCCTGAATTACTACATTACTCTCGTTAATATATGGAGCTTTAAACCTCCGTTCAAGCTGTGAGCGATGCATCTAGCATTCTGTTACATGCATTTTGTGATTACGATTGCGATGCGATTGCAACACAAAAATACATACTGAAACAGCACGGCCTACTGTCAGTCAGTCAATGATAAGAATTATGTGAGCTCTTGTCAAAATATAGCAACTGTAGCTAATATTTCTCTGGAGTAAAATGCATATGGAATTTCCCCATTTGAGAGGGGACATTGTATGACGATTGCTACTTACGGGAATCTACCTAGCTCGTGTCACTATCAGACAAAAGCGTAATTAGATTTAGTATGTGTGGGTTCATCAATCGTGAACTCAAATTGCCTGTATGACGTACAAGGGTTTATTTGTAGTTGTTAGTAATTAACAATGCAGTTATTGCTTGCTGAGCCCAAGCCTAATTATTGGAGTTCCTTGTATAGTTGTATACGAGACTTTATTGGGCTTTGTTATACAATACTGATGAGATGACAATCTTTAGCACCTACGCGAGGCACTTAAATGTTGAGAAATACAGTAAATACAGTTTTTAGAGTATAATTTTTAATAATATGATATAAGGGATATTGGACAAAACCAGTGAATAGTTAAACCGAGAAATAATTAATAATCAATGAGATACTTATTAGCTTTTAATTTCATTGCATGTCATGTCACATTGCATGCAAGTAAGGTGCGTTCATTTTCAGTTATGCTTTCGGCCTTTAACGTGACGAGATAATGTCAAGTCTAGGTGGTTTCATTTTCATTCAGTCCCTCGACAACAACAAGATAGATTAGGAAATTGAAGCGCAGATTTAGATCATTTAAGTGATTACATTACATGCATACAGAACAGAGATCAGACCTAGAACTAGCAATGGCAATGCTGGACGATTTATTGACTTTACGCTGTTTTAACAAAGTTCTGAAATATCTTCACGAATTGTATATAGATGCATCTGCAATAACAGAGTAGCTAGCTAAAAATCAGCTCAGCCTTGTGAAATTTCTGAATCCGGATCTGTAAAACTACTTAGGATAAACTTTAAATTACAACTGGAAAAATTATCACTCCTAATTAATTCTAGGGCTAGGCAGAGGATGTTATTAGATTTGAAATTACTTTTTTCGTATTGAAAAAAATAAATGGGTTCATAAGTTAGAAACGAAATAATTTCCTTAGTTAATGCAAAAGCATACGCATTGACTAGAATACTAATTACTGTACGGTCACTATAATTGGTTTACAATAAGGAAGCTTTAACTCACATTCGTCATTTCATTTGAGACTCGAACTAACTATGAGAATAATATAATCAACGAAGCGATCGTAAGATAAGATGAGTATTAGAAACGATCTAAAAGATTCAGTACGCAATAGGAATGCAAATATTGGTGCCTGCCAGTCCATTTGACAGTACAAATAGGAATTAAAGAGTGGATAATAGTACTACTAAACTAACTACTATACATACGCACTAACTAGTGTATTTCGTTGAAATAAGCCATTCATTTTGCACAAGTAAACATTTTCTGAGTCTATAAATAATCAATGTTAAACTGACTGAAAAAAGCACTTTAAGATGATGTAAGTGAAAGGTTGTGTTGTGTGTCTACAATTAACTACTACATTTACTTTAGTTTTTATGCTCTGTATTTGTTATTAATTTTTCTGTTCATGGGCAAAAATAGGTTTTTGTTTCTCATGAGTCTTGAGTCTCTAGTTAAAAATAAAAAATCACTCGAGGCTGATTTTAAGCATTATTGCTTTGTCCCTGTTAAATGTTATAAAGCTGCATATATCTGGCTGTAACTACTTAAAAAAGGTATGCAGGCAGTTTTTCTGCAGTTTGGCCGACTTTGTATCGAGTTGAGTTTTGCATGCAAGTTTCATTTACAATTTTGCACTTTGTAGAAGGATATAATAGCTAAAAATTGAGATTTAGCATTTACACTTCTGGTTTTTGTGGTCTGTATCATCGACCACAGAATCGAGCAAGTTAACTAACGAGGAATTGCATGTTGTGTATTTGTTTTTTCTTGAGGTATAAAAATGCAAATGAGTTTTATTGAATAAATAAATGACGCATATTTTGCTGGTTGCGGCTGGCTAAGACTGACTAAATGTTACAGGTTTTTTTGTTCATTGCGTTGGTTTTGCTTTAGTGGAAGTTGAGGTGGTTAAGTTGCTCCGTTGATAAAGTTGGTGACTCTGCCTAGAGTGGCTGAATGATTATTCCTTGAAAATATCAGCAATTACCTGCACGATACGGCAAACGCCTTATTTTCCCCTATTTTATTAAAACCAAAGATAGTAGTGTAGCGTCAACTACTAATAAATAAACTGGTAGTCATTATTGAATGTTTATTGTTCAAACGGCCCTATCGTAAATCCTAGAATCCCCAAAAATGCGACGTTCCACCTACCTATCCATCTGCATTTTGGCCATAGACAAATGCATTTTGGCAAACATAGATAGTTCGGTTGTTTCCTTTATTTCTTTAAACATTTAAAATGAGAACTGATTCTACTCTCGACTGCCTGTAAATTTCGCAAGGAAGGGAGAGCAATCGATTTATTTATTTATTGATTGGACAATTATACTACTTGTGGGCAAGCTAAACTAGTATGATTAATATGAATGAATTCGCGAATCAAAATGATGACGTAGTCACCTTTTTAAAGCTATTTAAAGTACTTCTTGCGACTTTAAATAAAAATAAAGATGACAGTGCATTTAAAACTAGTCTTGGGTATTTACCGTTCTTCAAGTAACAGAAACAGTTGTAGTTGTGTATGAATTTGGCTTATGTTTCAAAGGTTCATATTGGTAGAAACATGACGCAAATGTCGTGTTAATTTTATTTTGTGCGTGTCACAGTAACAATATTGCTGATTGACAATGTAGATCAACATGGTCCACCCACAAACCAAACGACATGCCAAAAGCTGTATCGAACTAGACGTTAGACTAGATAAGAGAGATTGGTAATGAAATTATGGCAAAACCGGCTTTTTAGCGTTGACTTCGAATGGATGGACGTGTCTAATGGAAGAGACAAAGTCATATCCTCTTTGCATCGCGTGATGACTTGGGTAGAAGATATTCGGTTCCTCGTTTGCTTTATTATGATTGTATTATGGTCTCTTATTTTGATGGCGCAATGGCATGTTTGACCTAGTGACCTATGCAGTCATTAAGCTATAAATTACTGTGTCCTGTCCATCCTGGGAATTACGTGCCGGTCTTTGTTTTTTGTCATGATCCTAGCTACCTGAAAAAATTCCGATGGTCGGAACTAACTTATAATAAGCTGATGATATAATAAAATCTCATACTTCATTTGATTAAACTTCCCCTCCCTGCAAAAAAAAAGCTGGAATTCGGTACTGCAATGCAAACTGTTCGGTAATTTATTTGGAAAGCTAACGTTGCGTTGCCCTTAATATCGATTCATCATTTAGAATGTAATATATATTCTTGTATTAATCTTTGTTGAAGGAGAGGGTCAGAAAGGTGAGATTATTATCACTTACTTAACGAGCAACTGTCCACTTGATTTAGTACTGATTCACACGGAATATATTCATTTAGTGATGCGCATTTCATTTCTCTGAAAACGAATGGAAAGTAACCTTCTCTAAGCGTAAATACGTTATTACCGACTACCGACGGTACGTTAGGAAACAAGGAAATCATAAGTATTTGCTTTTGCTTTCATCGGCTTCTCTGCCCTATTTACTTATCGCAACGTAAATATACTATGTGTTATCTTTCAAAAAGGAAACTACCTAGAAAAGTGTGAGTTTTATTTATTTATTTATTTACTGCCAGAGGACACAAGATTGCATTAACAAGTTGATTTCCGGCCAGTGACACAAAGTGAGTTTTTGCTTCAGTCAGTATGATTCCCGGATTCACACTGTATTGAACAAACTATTTTAGAAAGAATATCATTTCTAAATTGCCAATTACCTTGTAGACAGAAGCATTTTGATTTAAACGTATTAGTTGCTCTTTGAAACGTAATAACAGGGAGTAAAATTGCAAGTAGTTATTCCTGTTTCACGAAGCGAAAGTAGATCAGTTATACAAATTTGATTTAGCGTCTTTCATAGGGATGATATGCTGCTAATTATTTATCAATTACGTTAAAGGCACCTTAGCCTTTAACAGTAAAGCTTTACATTAAGGTTAAAACACAAACAATTCAAATTTTAAGACTTTGCAAAAATGCCTAAATCAGCGTTACATACAGTAAAGTCACCGCTCGTGTCGTGGCTTCAGACGACATGCTACATCATGGAATTTAGTTTATTTACCGAGTTTCTCCATTACCAGCTTCTATAAACAAGTCAAAATACACAAACCAGTTCGCTAGCTGACAGCCAATGCCAAAATGCAATACTTGCAAGTTGCTGAATAGAGTTAAAAAAGATGATTACATTTTAACAACCGTTGATAAATGATAATTGCTGAATAGAGTACAAAAAGATGATTATTTTTTAACAACCGTTGATAAATTATAATTTACAAAATTTCTAAGTATTGCTTTCTCATAAGCTTTAAACTCGAAGCCGCATATTTAAACTAAATTAGTATGTGTAAATAAATAATAAAATTCTGATGGTATTACTACAAGCAGACAGAAACCTATATTAAAGCTGGTTTATGTTCATCGTTGCTAATAAGCCACGTAAATACAAGTATCAAGGATGCATATTTTCCATGGTAAAATAGCAAGTTGCATCGTTAAGTTACCGAGCATAGGTATCTCTGGGTCAAAAAACAGTACTCCGCTAAACATCGCGTATACGTTACTTTTACAACTTACACTTTGTTTGCTAAGATTGCGTGCGTTTTTATTTCGAGAGATCCTTTCCACCCAGGCTCAAGATTAGATAAGCATTTAAAAAGGTGAATGCTCTCTCGTGTGTTATATAATTGCGTAACATGACCGAATTAACCAGTGCTTACAATTTAACGACAGCCCCCAGCAGACAATTCCCCGACTGTCTTATGCGTTTCTCCAACTTACCATTTCATTGGAAGTCTGTAGAATCTCCGATTTATTTAATTCAGAGTTCAGAGTGAATATTTGTCTGCCGGAAAGAATTCGGGTTGATAATACGACGGTTTTTGATTGCATCTAACGTTCCACGATCTTCTAAATCTTGTCCCTATAAACGCATAATGATTGCCACTAGTTAGTTCTGTCTCGGAGGTAAAAGTCTTGGTAGTTGGTTGTTGGCTGGATGTGATGGTAAAAGTGTTACGCTACATGGCTTTGAATCCCCTTCTTCACCACTATTATGTCTATTCGGATGGTTAACTTTTACAGGGCATCAGTTGCATTTTAGTCGGGTAGTCACCGAGGCTTAGCAAAAGTAGCAAACCATATATGTCTGTAAGTAAGTAGGTAGCTGTAGGTATACTTGTAAGTGTAGTGTACTAGTTGTCTCTGAATTCGGTAACTACGCTTTTTTCATATGAAAATAAATTCTCGGCAGGCCTTTCTCGGTTTGTTCAGTGTTCATGAGAATTGGCTTTGGCCTTCCTTTCTTTTTGGATGAGTCACCCAGACTTACACTTCCATTTTTTACAGCCAAGTATCTCTGCTAACCATCAGCAATGCTCAGATTTTTTTATATTCTACTGGAAGCAAAAGAGAGATTTCTGGATTTGTGAGTGAGTTGAGACTTGAGAGGATAGCTCATTTTGCAAGATGATTGTACCACGAGTGGTGGTTACGATAGTTTTTTGGTTGTTGCAGTTGCAGTTGTATTTTTATGTAGAAAGAAAGAGGAATAAGCCAAATACCAACTAGGCATCTCTATTTATCGGGGCTCCCCTCGGCCTCGAATTTAGATCGAGATTCTCTGGATCGATATACCCTTTGATTTTTTATCTTATAAAAGAGATAAAGAGATTTTAGATGAGCGTTTTACTCTTTGCCGTACAGGCAGAGGCAGGCGAGGTTTCGAATTCTAATGAGAAGGACATGTCAAATAAAGTCTTTGGATGGTTGATATTGATTATCAAAGTACAACGCCTGGTTAGTTGCATGGTCATTGAACTTTTATAGGGCTCCAGTTTAATTAATGAAAGTTAAAACCGGTGATAACAGTTTACGTCTGTTGTAAATCCCGTACGATCAATAATATCAGTTTAATAGTTGAAATGGTTAATAAAATAAAAGGATTATGTTATTTGCTTTCATATGAGACAGAAGGGTAGGGTTATTAATCAACGGAAATTAAATTAACGACAGGATGCAAATTGAGAGGAGTACCAATATCAATATTACTTGGCAGCCGACGTTATTGTTTTTGGATAAGGTTATCCTATTTACGTACGTACGTGTATATGTCTGAGCTTTCTCATGCAAACAAAGGACTTACAAAGGATACCTGTGTAAATTATTATTTAGGAGACATCAGACAAAACAAAATAATTGTCAAAGCTTAAAAGGAAATCTCAACTTCAACAAAACATATTAAAGGTTCTAAATATTCCTACACGCGAGATTGAAGAGCTTGTCATGTTACTAATTTTCATAAAGAATCTTCATACCATCTTATCGTTCGCTTGGAAGGATAAAGATAAAAATAAATGATAAACACACGAGCTCATAACGTACAACCTGGAAGAGATAATATGCCAAAGTCAGTAGCATAGCATAATAATCCGTTTTTTTCAGTGTTAGTGTGACAGTAGAGAGTAAACATAATATTGCACATATCCCATGTCAGTAATTCACTGTATAAGGAAGTCAGTACAGGAGCTGTAATTCTGGTGATGATAATTTGTAGTGAGTTTATAAGTTCTCGGGAGTATTACAAGAACTCTGGTGCGAACAGTTTCATTTCATTGCCAATTGCTATTTTTACACGGAACTTTACAAACACTTGGATAGGGTAGGAAAGGAAAGATGCATGTAGAAACATCTAAACCATTTGTAAATACATTGAGTCAACACAGAATCAGAGTCAACTTCTTGTAATTGAAGACATCTTCAACTTTTTTTGTAGTGACATAATATTATCATCACTCCGGTTGCATTGCACGTTATACTTTCTAGGTATCATATAGGATATGATTTTGGACTCAGTGAAGTTCATCTACTTTTTTTCGTTTAACTAACTCAGTCTTGTATTGTGTTCACAATATTTTTATTTATTTGCTAAACGATGATGAAATATGATATGAAAATGAAATGAACAGCGTTGGAAGTGAAGGAAAGAAGTAGGGTATATTTTATTGGAAGCACTTAATCCTTTTTATGCTAATAATAAAGGACACGTACTGTACTGTTTACAGAAGGATTTAAACCTATTGTATAGATATGGTGAAATTATGTTTTTGGTCGGGTTTCTCTACCATCTTTAATCTGTATGCTTGACGGTGAGGTTGATTAAAAATAAACACGAGCTCAAACAGAATTAAACTTTATTGGAGCTGTCTATTGAAGTAGTGAAGCAGGAATATCCACCCACAATTAAAACACAGAGGAAAGTGTGTTTTTCATGGTACATTAATTTTATGGTCTTTATGCGAGTTTTGAAGAATGCTAAACGGTTTTGCTGGTTCAAGGAAAATCTAAAAAGAGCAAGGTTTGTTTTGGCTAGCTAGAAAAATATTTGAAAATGATAAATAAACTGTTTTATTTTTGTCCTTTCTCACGCTGATCTGATATACCTTGCTTTATAAACAACGTCGTAGCGTCAAACATCACACCGAAAGTCATTTCATGATCCCATACACTCCCTGACTTCCATCACCTTTTGTCCAACATGACTTGATGAAGGAGCCTATATGCATTGTAAAATTGTATATTTAGTCTTTGAAACAGTTTTCTACAAACAAATTATACTTTTACTGCTGCCAATAAGTCAGTTAATAGTTTTTAACTTCTTTTAGTATCATCATTCTTTAAATAGGTTCTTAACTGCTTTAAATTTAAATTTTTTACTCGCAGTACTGTACTACCAACTCCCATTCCGTTCCGTTCGATTACTACTTGTTTTTTTCCATAGAGGATGATATGATAATGTATTTTCATAATTTAACCTAGCCTATAATATTAATTCAGAAGAAGAACATACCATTACAACGCCTCCTTATTTTTCATAGTAAGTGGAGTAGTAGGATCTTTTTACACTGGCTGATTGCGTTGTATTACAAGAAAGTAGAATAATTTAAAAGGGAGCTTAATTTAGATGAGTTTTTTACTTCATTCTTCAAGTAAGTAATGGTAATGGTAGTATGGTTGAAGAAGTATTAATGTAGTAGGAGCAATAAAATATCCTCTTATCTTTGGCTTCTAGAACAAAACGACTACTATGACTGCGTTGGCTTATAATTTCATGAAGGATCATGGTACAAAAAATATCATTTGTACTGGAAACATTTCTATAGTATAAATTTTAACTTCAGTCAGTGAGAAACCTCTGCTTAGCAGTTCTTTATTGGCAAAGTGTAATGAGTTTTTTTTGTCAAAAGCTGATATAATACGTTAAATGCCTCGCCACAGGCCACAGGGACAGGTTTATTTTTACAGTATATGTGTCTACCTGAATTGTATCTCTTAAGGAGGGTTTGCTTCGCAATTTCAAGAAAGATTTTGTTGTTAATAACCTCCGAGTGTAGCTAGCTGAGCCTGTCTTAGGCTTATCTATTTATACAATAATGTTTCTTACAAATTATGTAACAGTTTGGGTTACTTTTTGAAACGTTTACTGGGTTTTATTTTCTTAAAAACAAGTCTGTATCTCTTTCTTAATAATTACAACTATCTTAAAGCTCACAAATCCCAAAATTTGATTGCATTAAAGCTAAATTTAAAGCTACATTTGGGCACATAATTTGGGCGATCTAGCTTAACCCATACTTGAGTTATTGAGAATTTGCACCGATGGGGGTGGCTTAACCCCAACGGATATCAATACTTATTTCGATTGTCACGAAATTCAATAGGACTCTTTCTGTTAACCTAAAACATACACATCCCAAATTTGGAGACCTTAGCTTAACGGATACTTTAGTTATCGTGCCAACAGACGGACACACGGACGCTGTGGTTACATAAGCCACAGGCTAAAAATTGGTAGGAGATTAGTTCAATTAAGTTTTCATATTGGATAGTGAATAAGTAGACAGACGCATGGACTGGTTCAAGCAATTTAAATCAAAACCAGGTATGTTTGTCTTTGTATGAAACGGCGAAGCCGTAAATTAAACCTTCAGTGTGCTTGTAGGGTACATTTGTAAGGTATTTTAGGTATCAACTTTGGGCTTAGATCTAAACGTATCCTTTTCCATGCATTATGATTTAATATTTAAACGGCTAAAGCACATGGGTAATATATTTATTGACTGTCTATTCAAAGAAGCAAATCTTTAGGCCTTTAAGCTGTTTTCAAATAGTAAGCTTTTACGTGCAATTGATGTGATAGGACTCATAATAATTTCGCATTGTAGTCATTCAGGCTTAAAACTAGAATGGCAGATTATTAACTGAAAACCTCAAATCTGAAACAATTAGCTGGCAGTAATTTGTCCAATGCGTTCTGTTGTCACAGAGGTTCATACTTCAATTATTGTATATAATAAAAGTGTATAATAGGGACACATGATTGTCATTTTCTGTACCTCAGTTATAAAAAGGTTTAATGTTAGAGATCGGTAATCTTATCTCCCTATACGTCTGTGTCTGTCTTCACGTAGATAGATTGACGTAGGCTGTTCAGATGGAAGATAATTATTATAATCTCAATCTCAGCTTCTCAGCATGCAGAAAACTGTTCACAAAATGTACATTTTATCTACACATTGCACCAAGAAAGAAGTTAGCCACTCCAAGGTTACAGTTGGTTAGGACGAAGGGCAAGTCTCACATTCTCCATTCCATTATTTCTCTGCTCCATCAGTTCAGAGTTGTATTGCTTCACAATAAATATGAAGGCGCAGGGAAGATTAACCCTGTGTATCCTTGAACTTATGGAATTATTATTCAGGTAGATCTAAATCTCATTAAGTTCTAGTTTTGTACGGATATGGAATAAGAGTAAGATAACTTAACCTGAACCTCGGGGTTGGTTATCAATCAGTATAAAAAAAATATCGTTCGCATTCGCACTATGTAATGTGTTCTGGCGTGTACGAGAGTGTGCGGGTTGCATTTAAATTGAAAAGTCTGTTTCTAATACACATATGCTCATTTGCGATGAAGCCTGTCTCCGTCTCATGTCTAGAGTGGTTTTGGGCAAGAAGTTTATGTTAGTAATAGTAAATCTGCAAAGAAACCAGACCATACCCAAGATGTGTAAGCTTGAATTCATGTTTTTAATCATTCATTTAGAAACAACATCAAAGTGGAGCCATGTCTTGTTCAATTCAATGGAGGCATTTACTTAAATAAATGAACGGGAAATGATCCGACCAAAGTCAATAGTTAGATACCATGTGTATGCGATATGCCGGATATAATATCCTGAACTAATAAAAGTCGGAAGCACTTAACTAATGTTTCACTTTGCCATAAACGGTTTTTACTTCAATCCATCAAATAATTCCATGAACATAAAATGCGTCTCATGTGTTTAGAACGGTTTTACGACTGGGCATGAATTTATAAATGGCAACTACGATCCAGCACAGAATAAAATAAAAGATAAGAAAACTCCCGATCCAGGCAGAGTAGAAGGGGTGAAGTTAAATCCATGTTTACGCGTTGTTTTTGGTTAGACGAACGAAGGTTTCAAGTTTTATAGGAGTTGGGATAAGAAACCAAGACCAGTATTGCGAAAGCTGTATCGTAAAACGCAGTAATTTATTTTCTTATCGTATTTATCCCTTTTTGCCAGTCTTGGTTGATTTGATTCAGTTCAATCGAACAAGCATAAGGAAATGAGTAGTGGGGGAAGAGGAAGTTTTGTTGTATAAAAATCCGCAACTAAGCTAACCAAGCAAGCTTTACTTACTTGAAATGTAGCATAAAAAAGGAAAAGTATTGAAGTAGAATTTTTGCTGAGCGAAAGCTTACTGAAAAAATCTTAAACCTGCATAAGGTACTTCTTCATGCCGACAACATTGCATGTCGAATTAACTTCGCAATGTTGAAATAATGGAAAACCTACTATAGTGAAGAAATAGGAGCTGGGAAAGCCTTGAAGAAATAAGCCAATATTTCCTTTACCTAAAGTTATAAAGTATATGCCAGTCATGATTCTTCGCATTATTACATTTTTTAAAGCCCTTCCAAGTAAAAATATTGCGACAGGATGAAGCACTTCCTTTCCTGAAAGGAATCTTCGATATGAGATTCCACATCAATTGAATCGCCTTTGTTGAAATAAATGATATTCTTTTAACTCTCTCATTATTTCATTTCAACCTTATCCTTTCGTCTTCTCTATCTCTTGCCGAACGGAAATTTATTGTTTGAATCAAATACATCTTTCGACTGATTTATTATCACGGGTGTCGTCAACTTTCGATAAACCAAGGTATTGCATGGCTGATGATGAGAAGAATGACAATGTAATGTGTCTTGGGTGGAATGTCATGCAGGAATAAGGATCGGCTCAAATTGGTTTAGCTGAGTGTGTATTGCATTGTGGATACTAGTAACTTTGTCATTTGTACGGTGACACCATACTACTCTATATTGAGCATAAGCATAGATTGAATGAATTCGAAATGCAATGCTGGAGACTCTAGAGAACAATGTTGGAAGCGATTTATAGCAGGTCTTTCATCCTCTTCGTATTGTCCTTGAACTTGAAAAGATGTATAGATATTGGTTGTTTGGAATTATAGCTTTTGAAATGGCTAAACCTCTTCTCGAGTGTCAGTGTCAGAATTTGGTCCTGGAGTTTGGGTTCGTTGGATTTCGTCTAGGTTTCAAGACTTTTCTTCATGATTGCTCCACAAATCCTTTCAATAAATGACAAATCGAATAGGGGAAGAGGAATGAATGAATGAGTGAGTATCCTGTTTAATGTGAGTTAGCAACCCGGGTAGCTTTCGGATGCACCTCTCCTCACCCTGGAGGTCCATGCCGTGACATGGGTGGAAGTAGAGGAACAAGGGAAACTGGATGTTGGCTCTGATCCTATTTTTCCCATCCTTCAACCAATCCTGTATTGTACTTACTTTGTACCATGCAATTGCTTTCCTCATATGTATTAGATTATAATGGAATACAACAAGACTGCCATTATGCTCAGTTACATAATGCGAACAAGTAATAGTAAGTAACGGTCGGTTGGTGTGTAGTAAGGAGCATTATTATTGAGCCAAGTAGGGAAATGAAAATGAATAAATCCCCCTCTAACACCCGGGTCCGATTTTGAAACTCAATCTTTCTCTCTTCTGTTCGTCTTTTTCCTGCTCTTCCCTCGAGCGATTTATATCATATCTTCAAGGCAGCATCCGAGAGCTAGTCAGATTCAGATAGACTTATTGCAATAGGTTGGCACTTCAGAGAAAGTTTAGTAATATTGTGTAGCAGCACTGATGACACGTTCTCATATGAATTTTTATGTATGAATAGCCTATTGGAAGGAAATAAATTGCAAAAATTCAAACTGTTCAGTTGACAAGAATGTCTCACCCTTTTCGAATCATACGTAGAAAGAAGATTAAGAAAAATAGAAACGACCCTACTTCTTGGAAGTTGGAACCCTCTGCTCATTTATGATGAGATTGATTCCGATTCCGAAGGTTCCAACATGTCCTTATTATCATTGTGAGGACAGGATATTTTAGTTGGAATTTGTATAAGAGTTTACATACTGTTTCAGTGAGATTTAAAACATTTGTTAGTCAAATTCTAAATAGAGACCGATTATCCATTCTACCTTCAACATAATTCTTAGTCAGTTCTTTCGTAATTTATCAAGGAAAGTTTAAGCATTATTCTAAAAGAAAGGTATCTTCAGGATTCTTCCCTTGCAAGCTTGTAAAGCCATTTTTCTGCTGAGTAGACATTTCTGTTGAAAGCTTTTCGGTGGTTTTGGTACCTTAAAATATAGAAACAAATCCTCTTTTGTCTCATTCTCCAGAAACAGAAATAGTGTATTGTACTTTTAGGCTGAAGTATACGAAAGTCATGTCATATGCCTTACTCATTTTAAACAGTCAAAGACTTTTCGGTAGTGCAGCTCAGTGTTGTTTTTGATGTGGTAGACTCGTAGAATCAAGAGGGGAAAGAGTTGCCGCATATTATGCTAAACATTTTTTTTGCTGTCGTTTCGTTTCTATGTTGGAAACAAAAAGTAAGCATCACACAATCACCCGCTTTGTTTCTAAGATTGAATTGGTTAGGGTTTTAAAATTGTGTGTACCGTTCTATTCAACATCTATCGCTAGACTATAATTTTGTGTCATAAGGGAAACGAGTACCTACTGCTGGCTCAATGTGTTATACATTTAGTAAAAGTAGGAATGTAAAATCGGATAGATTTAATAAAGCAAGCTACAGAAGTATACGGAAAGCTTTAAATGTAATAAGCTTAATTCATAGAGCCAGAAAAACCCATCATAAGTACGACGTTTTAAATAAACGAAATGGAATAGGCAGAAAGAGGTATTGACTGAGGGGAAAGTGGATGAATGCAGTTATGAATTTTATAGTTAATTCTGAATAAAAATAAGAATAAGTGAATGGCATTTGAGATAACATTTAGCGACTTGGAGAATACCATCATCTGCCTATCATTGTTTAAATATTAAATATTTACTTTTAAGGCTACCTACCAATGAAACTATATTCAATCTGGAGAAAGTAGACAGCAAAAAACTTAAAGCACTTTACTGCTAACAAAATAATTGCCCTTCTCTGATTCGTTTAAAGTTTTGCGATACGGAAGGCATGTATAGGTTTTAAATGTTACCCCTTAAGTCGAACTAAACAAAGTATTATGCAAATGAAGGAGGATCGACCTAGAATTGTAATGCTAATTAACAATCCGATTAATTCAGCCGTTGTTTGCTTTCCATGAGGTATCATTAAAATAATGAAATGGATGGGGAATCATCATGAAGATCTATGGATGACTGGCGATTATTGTAGAGAATGGTGTTGGATGAAATGGTTGTTACCATCCAAAAGGGGTTTAAGAACACTACTAGAAAAGTAAAAGCTAGGCAATCTTCTAGTGGTTTGGTAAATGTATAAATAGAGAAATGCAGATGCTACTCGTTGTCCTTATCATCTCTCTGTTGCTTCTGCCGGTTTGTAGAAAATTATTTTATTCACGGAGTATTATTTTTCGTTAGGGGAAATAAAGCTTCTGCCGACAGTCAGAAAGTTGAGGAAAGTCGAGCAAAGCAGCCATACCTACTTACAGGACATATCTATGATATTTATTTATGTATAAATGGTAGGTATAGTTGTTGGAAGAACCTTGTATAAGATGAATTGTAAAAGGGAAGATTGTATGGGGATCTTGTTGGAAGAAGTTCCTGTCAGTGGATCTTGTTTGAATCGGAGAAAATAGAAGCAAGGAAGCATAAGCAAAGCGAGAGCAAACTTTCCCCTACTACCGACCCAACTACTACTTGTATATTTCACTTGTTATGTGTAGTTCGGACATCATAGAGGCTGGAATTAATTGGACGCTTAGTTTTGAAATCATAGAGGATTGTGAGAGCATAAATCTCCGGAAAAAATATTAGGGGAATAATTGCACTTGTATAAATATATTGAGCAATAAGGAAGGGTCTTATAAAATATGGATAAATGTAAGATAGTCATTCTCTCTTGTGCACTATGGCTTCTCTATTTAAGAACAGGAGTAAGGAAGTCGATAAATATAAGTATTGCAGTTGACGATGGTTGTGAAATAGGATGTATTTGTTAAATTCATGGATCCATGAAGATTTTGAAGGGCGACGATACGAAGGCTTAAGTTTTGGCATGGAGGGCTCTTTTGGAAAAAGTTTCGTTTTCACTGAGCAATGAGCAATCTTGAAATTTATTTTACTGGGGATGAGTTGAGTAAGACATTATTGCCTCTATACCAAGAAAACGTTGTAATAATGTTATTATTCTGGGAGGTTTGGCCTGTATAATATTGCTTAATAAAATGATGGCTTGAATACTTTCAAGAGGTATAGCCCTAGCTCTGTATCTTGTTTTTGGTTTGGGAAAACGGGAGGATTGAATAGACTGGGTACTTTAAGAACTTGAGGCAAATAGTAGACTTGTGTTCGAACGCGTGTAGTAATTTTCATTTCTCTAATTATTCTCAGAGTAATTAAAAGGCGAATGAGCCTAAATGGAATTACTCTCCCTGTATTTGGTTGATGATCATGATCAAGCTTTGTCCTTGTTTCTCATTCCTAGTCTTACTGTTATTCACTTACAAATACTCGGGAAAGCTGGACTTCTCTAGGAGGAAATGGTTGAGAAATATATCTTATTTTTAGTCAATGCTTGCACAAGCGATGAGCAAGACTTTACTTGTTAGATTTAGAGGAATTGTCGTTCTTAGTTCTTTCCATCTTACTTCCGTATTGTCTTTCATCGTGTATTTCACTTTACGACCTCTCCCTGTTGTTTTTTATGTTTGTAGATTCATTTGCTGAGTAAAAATCAGCAGGGAAGGGAATATTGCATTACTTATGTATTGTAACTTTTTTCCTGTCTCTTAATGAAGAGAGAATAGTTTCTGAGGAGGTTAGAGTTTACGGACAGCCAAATTCCTTTATTTTAACTCTTTGTTTGCTTTGTTTTGAGATAGTATGTTGTTGTATTTCTATTTCTTCCTATAGTTGACATTATTTATCCTTAAAAGAAGAAGTTGGACTTAACGACGGAAATGGTAATTGTATTTGGTATTTAAATCTCTTAAAGTTAAGAGGAAATTCTAACGAGAAAAACTCTGTTTTTGCTCCCGTTAAAAGTTGTGCTGAGTGATTGAGATGACTGAAATAAATTGTCTTCAAGTATGTCTTTGTCATCCCATTTACTTTGTGGCTTCTTTTTTTGTCCCTTCTTCTACAGTGCTACGCACATTTATATATTGCATTGTGCGTGCTTATCAAAAGTGTAGGAAAGGGAGATAAAGTTTTTATTTCAGGCTAAGTTTCAGTACTTTTTGATGAGCAAAGTAAAAGCATTACTGAAGTGGAATGATGAGAATAGCGTTTGTTTTCTTGGAGTTTTATCTCCCGATACTCGAGTTGGATCACTACTATAATTCAAAGATTCTTGAGAGAAGCTAAAGTAGATACGATTACGAATTCATTAGCATCGCAGTCAGACAAGTTAATATAATATCATTTGTTCTATCTCCGATTCCAACTGTTTGTGTTCTATTCAATGTCAGGTATTCATTCGCGTTATAGTTGATAATGATGACTGTTCCAAAATCTGCGTACCCATTCTCGTAGATAGCATAATGGAAATAGTTAGTTAATGGTTGCATAAAAGACAAAGTTTTGACGCCGTTGTAAAAGTTATCCACGGTTACTTTCAGGGCCTTGAAAAGGGGTTTCAAGGCTAGCTTGAATCTAATATCTGATGGGTTCTCTAACTTTAGGAAGTATTCAACCCTCCTTAGTTGATGCTAAGATTAGTGGTTTAGTAATCGTGAGTAATCATTTCTCCTGTTGGCTGCTAGAATCCTATTTGGTTGCAGTCAACAGATTTAGATTTACGTTTCAGCAACTTTGTTCGATTCGACAAAGCTTCCTTAAAAGTAGGAAGAGATAGGTTGGTTGGTAGTTAGATTGTAGATTTATCTGTTGCTTTCTCCCTTCATTCATCTCTTCACATGAAATGAGGGGATTATTTAATACTTCGGTCAGCAACCAATCGATTTTAACCGAAGTAGATTGCTTGTTAGAGAAATAAATTTAAGAAGAGAGAAATTTGTTAATTATATCGGAGGAAGGATGGTATTCCACTACCGCATGTTTTCATAACCAAGAAGCAAGCAGCTTAATCTTTCAGACGGGCTTAGGATTATCATTATATTTAGTATAGATTTTGTTTCCTCATTTGAGAGAAATATTCAAGTTTGTGACTGTTACGATTCACTATTACCAATTTAAGAGACTACTTTGCTCAACTAGATGTAAGGACAACTCTGTAGTTTTAGTAGTACTTATTTTGTGGCAGTTGGGCTCATTTATTATTTCTCAGATGAGGGATTGAATATTCGTTCCTCACTTTGTTTAATGGTCTTTCACTACCACAAAATGTTTACTTCGACTCTAAATAACCAATAAGCATACAGTCACAGTAGCGGTGGACTGCGGTAAAGAAAGTTGTGTTGGTTTAAGATCAAGTAGTTTAGTATGATTTACGAGATGATTGAATAGGAAGTGACATGTTTATGACGAGATAAAATAATACGACTGTGGAATCAAAAGACGGGGAAAGTTCCTATTAAATGCCAACAGTAGTAAGTATCGAGGTAAAAGTCCTGTCTCCTGGAATAAGGAAAAACTAAGTCTAGGTAGTTATTTTTATTTTTGTTGTGTATTATGCATAACTGCAAAGTATAACCATGCGATAGCCAACCCTGTATGAAATATGTGGTAGGGGGATGGGGAATGGCCACATACATAAGAGACAGAATTGGGCAGTATCCTGCCTGCTTGCTTGTCTAAAAGATAAAAGCATATTGAGCCATATTATAATTTTTATAAGAGGCTGGGGGCAGTGACGGGTAAGAATTTATAGTTGATTCGACACGTGCTTTGGGCCATGTCCTACGAGCAGAATGATCATCTAGCAGCCCAATGGGGAAGAAGAAAGAGAGGAACTTTGTCATAAAAATCGGACAGAACAACGCATTCGGCTTGCTATTAGGGTAATAACGATAAATTTTCCTGGCTACACTATCAAATCGAAGCGAAGAGAGTATTGAGTTTGGAACGGAAAGACAACTTTACCTCTACACATTTTTGTTACTGCTATACGCTACGCACTGAATCCTTATGTATTCTACTTAAGTTATTCAGTTTCCATATAAAATACACTCTGTGCATGCTGTTGAACCGGGTCTCTAAATAATGTTAGGCTTTCTCCCTGTGTATATACATTATCTTCCAGTTCTGTGGATCGAATCTGATCTTATTATAAACCTATCTTTACATGTAATATTTTATTAGAGTCTTTCACTCCAGTTCCTTCCTATCTGTTTGGTATTGACCTCAAGTTCAAAGAGAGGGTACATTATTATAAGGAAATTTCACTTAAGGTTTATTCTATTCGGAACTGTACATTAGTTGAGGTCCGCAGCTATTGAATGTATGGCTGGTCTCCTTGCATTGTGTTCTGATGGAATTTCATGGCTTTCTCTTGTTTGTTTTACTATTTCATTTACCCCTGAACTTCAACTTGGCACGGGGGCACAGTTCAGCTTGATCAGTCTGAAGTAAAGTTTCTATTGAACTTACTACCTACCTACTAAAGACTAGAGATGTGTGACAGAGAGATGTGAAGGAGAGAGTGGAAGTTCAAACATGCGGGTAGTCTTTTGGGTATTTCAATTCCAATAACGAACCCTCGCTTCGCTTCCGTTTTTCCTCTGTTCAGTGCAATGTGGCTAATAGTAATTGTAGTAGTAGTTGCAGCAATAAGGATAAAGATAGTACAAGTAGCTACAAAAGGTTTAGTATTATATCCTGTAGTTGCCAGAAGTAGTTGTTTAAACATTGTAGTTTAGTGCGAAGTTAACAAAGGACAGTCACCTCGGTCGTGTGTGAACTCCAGGAACAATAAAACATGATCTGGATGGTGGACATGTGAAGTACCTATAGTAGAATGCATTTGCTTTATTTGTATTTTACCAAGAAGGTCGAGGTCGCTGTAGGGTTTAGTTGTGGGGATAAAAAGTAAGCGGGGTTTGGTACTAGTAGATGTACGTTTTAGTTTATAAACAGCCACTGCATGAGAATGTATGGCGACAGCGGAGACTGCTGATCCAACTTTGTCTAGGAGAAAGCACGTTTTCATTTGAGTTTATGGCAAGGGAGTTGTCGGCAGATCTTGTGTAACTAATGATGTTATTGAATGTTGGCCTATCACTAAAAAGGATCATGACTACTTTTACTTCAATTTACTTTAATACTTTGATAGAGATAGAGAAGAGGATGTCGAGTGAGCAAAGCAAGCTATAGACTCGATAAAGGCAAATTCCTTTATCGAGATGGAGAAGTTTTACAAAATTAATAAGCTTTATGTAGAAAGTTAAAGTTTGTCCTTAAATGTAACTGAGGAAGGCTACTGACTGATACATCCATGAATCCATTATATATCAGCTAGAAATGATAGCAGCGATCACGGATGTGGCTGATTGGACAAAGTTTTAGTTTAAAAAAAAAAGTATCTTTATCCTATCTCCATGTAACTTTTTTCAGTATTTCCTACTTCGTCCCTTCTCTGTTATCTCATTTCGGCTTATTGAATCTGCAAATGGATAGATATGACTGGCTTGACTAGAGATAGAAGTTAAATTCATTCATGAGGTCGGATTTTCTTAATAGTGCATCTGCTCAGAGTTATTACACCAAAGGGTAGAGAGATTTAAATATTTTACGAGGGACGAAAAGACCTCTTTTTCTAAAGAAGTAGGAAATAAAACGAACAGGGTCGGGTTTTTTTTATATCAGAGGGGGATGTATGGGGAGTACGACTACGACTTGAGTGAATGAATGAGTTGGGTGGTAGTTTAGTTGGTTGGTTTGTTCAGCCGAGCTTGAACTAGAAATTCGCCCTTATAGAAATGAGTCTTATGTATTTTTAAGTTGGAATGTTTTTGCTATCTCTGTAATATATTTTTGGTTTTTATTGTAGAATTCTACTCCAGTTTATACAGTGCTTCTGTAGATAGTAGACAGAAGCTGGTGTAGTGTGTAATATTATGAGTGTGGGTGGAGTGGGCTTCGCTTAACTATTCAAGTGAATGAATGTAAGAGATCGTTGTTGAATCCCATTATGAAAGTTTATGTGGGTTTATTTTCCATCCGTGGACCCGTAGTGTAAGTAATAGAACCTAGTATGCCTACACATAAATACGTATGCAGTGGTAGAATGTGGGCTCGCTTTCCAATGTTATGCTAAAAATTGATGGAAAACCGTATAAAAAGTACAAAGGATGCATTAGCATTATTCAAAACTAAATGGACGACTCTGTGGTGGCTCTACTTTGGTCGTGGAGTGGAGTAAAGTAAAAAATAAAACATAAAGAAGCTTCCTTTGAAATGGTTTCTTAACTTTCCTTGATGTGACTTTCACCATCGGCTAACTTTCCCAGCATTCTAACTCTAGGTAACGTTTGTGTGGAAATTCTAACGTTCTAATTCTAGAAATTGTATGTGTGAGCTGTACATTTATGTATTGTTTCTATCAGTGGAGTAAAAGTGTTCGGTATCGATAGCTATAGAGAAAAAAAAGCAATTACTGTATGCTTGGATAAGTTACATTTTCAAAGTGCGAATGGCTATAAAATAAAAACTAAAAACTACAAGCCAGCGCTTCTTATTTTACTTCTAACTCAGTTGGAGAAAGTTTAAAAGATGAATGTATCAATGAAGGTAGAAAAGTTTCAGTGAAAGTTCTAAGATCTGTGAGAAAAGGGTTACTGATGATATAGAATCTACACGTAAGATATGATTGCAGATTTTGGGTTTGAAAGAGCCTGGAAAGGATATCAATTTCTCTCTGTGGAGAAAGTTTTGATAGAAGTTACAGCGGATAGCTGTATTCGATCTTCTTTCTCTTAGATCATCATCATCAGCATGATCCGCTATCCTCTAAGCTTGTATATTGGTTACTCTAAGTTTTTGCGCAAAATCCAGCAGCTCGGTGAATTCGGACCTGGACACTTTTTCATATCTCAGCTGCTTTTACGCGTACAGCAGTAGTAGCCATGCATATTATGGACCTCACGAAGGGTTATTATGCATGTATTCGGTTTAGATGTTCATAAAAAGCATATAAGTATCATACACAGGCTGGCAGCATGCATAGTTTAATGTCTATGAAGTAAAAAATGTGATAACATCAGCATTGAGCTACGCGTGCATACTTTCTCTACACAATGTTAAGGGAACATAGGCCCTATAACTCGCGTATAGGTAGCTGTGCAATTTCATCCGATTTTGCGCGTCGGCAGTTAAGCCCTTGATAACGTGTATTTCTCTGTCTAGTATAGCGTGGTTAATCTTACCTACGTATAATATTTACTTGGCCCGCTTGATACGATCTCTTTAGGGTTCTCATGGTTCGACTGGTTTTGTTCGTGCTGGCTCATAATACATTACAGTCAAGAGACGAGAGTGTAGTAATATGTTCTACTTACGATAGCCCTTGTATGTATGTCTGTATGAAAATACTAGAGTCATAGAATGTGTATTCGCGGAGAAAGCTTTCCAATGTATTTTCTCCCTTACCCTCTTCATTTGTGGATGGCTCCCAGGTCCTAGCTTTGAGTTCTTTCTCTCCTGACTTTCTCCAAGTTTAGTATTCAGCAGGAATGGGAATAGGGCCACACAAACAATCCACCAACAACCAACCTTGCTTCTTTAGTAGATAGATAGATGGAATTTGCAATTTGGAATGCAACCAAGTGCAAAGGTGGATAGTGGATCCTGCCCTGTTTGTTACTGCTTCTGCTTTCTCTTAAAGTCTGTCCTGCCTTCGGGACCAGGTTTAGTTCTATTTTGACCTCCGTCTGCTCACAAACAAGAGGATTGATTGAACAAGTACCTGCCTGTACGTCTCTTTTTTAGAAGGAAAATTGAGAAAGTAATTGTAGATGGGTGGGTGGATTACGGTATGGGAAAGTAAATAAAGCAACGTGTGGGTTTTGTCTTTAGTGGACAAAAACCAATATTGCTTAAAGAATAAGTGTAAAAAGGAGTAATAAGATACCCAATGGCTTACCAGAGATACTTTTCTTCAAGGCTGGATTTCTCGCTTGAGAGCGTGAACAAGATTGTGCTTTCTTAACCTATTTAATTGGACATGTTTTTTGCGGCGTTTTCGTTTGGCCAAATTTAAGTAAAAGCCAGTTCAAGAACAGATATTAGAAAGTTGGTTTGATGTATTTGATACGGTAGCTTTTAGAGTACAGTTCTTTCCCAGAATTATTGATAACTTATTTCCGTACACCTAAAGATTTACAGGCAAGGATAAGTGCAAAAAGTACTGTAACATTCAGCCAAAACTTCTTGAACATATCTATACTTATTGAAAGCTTTGTTTACGTAAAGCTGTGGTGTTGAACTTTTTAAAGAAAAAATTGAGGACAGTGAAAGCTGTATTCTTTTCTCAAGTGTAAAGGCGGTTCTAATAATGGGCTTTTCTTGAGGAAACTTTTATCCATCACTATTACTTGTACTAAAATAGTTCGGTTGTTGTTGGTGAATGAATATAACATAGATAGACTGTTCTTACACGCTAGTTCATAAGTGATTTGACAATAATGGGTTTTAAATTGTTATAGAAGAAATGAGTATTAACAAATCCTCACTACTGATAAGATGTAAGGAGGTCGGTTGCTGGAACGAAGTAGTAGTTGCCCCCGAAGAGTTTATGGTTGATGGTTTGTACACATACATTTTTTTTGTATAAGTTTATCTAGTTATTGAAGTAGATGATTTAAGATGGATATGAATAACTTAAGCCTTCTATTTTGTTGGAAGTTTGTTTCTGCTGTAATTGCCAGCAGGAGAAATTAGAGGGCTTATATTTGAGAGAGGGAGTCTCAGTAACGCAAATTTAGGAAGGAGTTTAAGCAGTTTATCAATTAGAAGCCATGTGGGACGAGCTCGGTTATGGGATGGGTTGGCTGACAAAGCCGTCAGTTCACGCGAAGCAGAAGCCTAAGTGCAATATTTATGTCTGGATTGAATTGCAGACTCTCTATTATTGTTCTGTCCTTACGGTTTAGTCGTTGTATGTTTAGTTTGTAGCGACTGCATAAACTTAGATACATGTATGGAATTCAAACGGTAATATGAATGAAGGGGACTTTAGGGTATCAGAGTGAATTTTCGGAATTAAATGAACCCGAAAGGGGAGAACGGCAGAAAATGTAGTGTAATGTGTGAAAAGAGTTGACATTTTAGTACCATAATAGCGTAGGGTACAGAATACAATAGGGTTGAGTCGAGGAACCTAAAGCTGCTAGATACTGAGCATTTCATGGGGAGAAGAGTTGAGTTGCTAATTTTCTGATTCTTGATGATGGGCATACCTATGGGGGAAATTAACATTCCACTTACTTTAAAACAGGAGAGGAGAGGAGGCTAGGCAGGGGATGAAAGTTAAAGTGTCCAAGTTGAAATTCTAAAATCCATTACCCTTCTAAAGTAAAAGTAAAGTGTATTTTAATGGCTATGTCGGCATAAAGCAGGGTGTTCTGTGCATGTATGAAAGGATGACTTTGACTCATCTGGATTCTATTATTATTTTCAGTATCGGTGACAATGAGGGAGACCAAGAAGGGACTTTCTCGCGTCCAGAAATTGAAAAAGCGGCTCTCTCGCAGTTTTGGAAGACTCGGTAAGTACGACTTTAACTACATATTAGAATTTCCAAATGTAAATTCGGGCATTGGGTATGGGTAGCAATTACGATTTTTCAGTCTAATTCACTTCCAAAATTACCTGAGTGGATATTACCAGAGCTGGGCTAAGAATTTAAAAAAAATTTATGATCGTAATTATCCTTCAAATGCATCTATCTCTAACTCTAATCCTACGACAAAGAAAGGTATGAGTAACATAAATTGGAATAACATTTCCCTTTCAAGAGCTTTTAGTTGGACCATTTCACACGAGCAAGCATTTAACTTTAAATACTTACTAATCCCCTTAAACTGAAGTTGGAACGAGTTCTTACGACAATGAATTGAAACTCAAAAATATTTCCATACGGCGAAAAATCCAGGATGGTATTCCAAAGAAGTAATATAAGTCGTTCATAATCGAAAGCAATTTAAAAACTTAGGCGAAATTACTTTTGGAGAGTTGGGCTTAGGTGATAAATCTTGAGTGGATATTACCTACCTACTTCTATCTCTCTTCCAGGGTTGGACCCCTAATGTAAGTGGAACTACTGCCTGTATAATAGTAAAAGCGGTATATATATTCATACTAGGCAAATGGCAAACTGTTCTTTTTCTACCCGGTGAGAAAAAGTGTGAATAAATGAGTGGAAGTGTTGGAGAAAAGGGTGTGATAACAATATTTGTTTGTTTTACCAACCAACTTCTAACACTAACGTCCCTAGGAAAGTAGCCGACTAATACGAGTGTGAGTGCGATATACCAAGAACGTGTGAAAGCCTCTCATTTTATTTACTAGAGTGCAAAGCTCTTTAAACTTATAATATATCATCGTTTATGTATCTAATACAGACCAGGCACTTTCCTCCAATATTACCGTACTTCCCGATTTAATTCCCTTGGGGAATTATTGTTTCAAACTCCGATTTGCCATGGGGAATTAAACCGGGGTGGGGAATTATTCCGGGGTGGGGAAT
>JAQFZX010001058.1:0-37042 GCA_034682405.1 Hydroisotoma schaefferi | reverse complement strand
GGTTGTAGGAGTAGTAGTAGTAGTAGTAATAGTAGTAGTAGTAGAAGTAGTAGTGGTTGTAGGAGTAGTAGTAGTAGTAATAGTAGTAGTAGAAGTAGTAGTGGTTGTAGGAGTAGTAGTAGTAGTAGTAATAGTAGTAGTAGTAGAAGTAGTAGTGGTTGTAGGAGTAGTAGTAGTAGCTAGTAGTGGTGATAGTACTAGTATGAAGTAGTAGTAGTAGTCATACAGTAGAAGTATGTAAGTATGAATATTTTTATTATTAAGAAAGTTGTAGAAAGCACGACCGGAGAAAGCTGCCCATGACGGACGGAAGTTGCATGTAGGATGGAGAAGTGCAACGATGCGATGAATACTTTGTTCCATTTAATACTAAAAATAGAGGTCCTTTCTGCAGATCTGATTATAAAGGCTACGGAAAGCCATGGGGGCATGAACGGCAGCCTAAGGTCTGTTATTTTACTTTCACCAGATTTAAGGCTAGGAAGGGGACATTGTTTAAGATGGAGAGTAGAGTTAGTAAGGCAAAGTTAGATAGTTCTGTCGGTGGGGCTCATTTTTCTAATAGTAAAGGGCGTGGTAAAGGAATAGATTTGCAAACTTTTGGATTTGTCTTATTAGCGTATTAGTTTCTGTAAGGTATTAGATATTGCACGTTTATGGAGCAATTTTTGTACCATTATGGGTATAAGCAATTAATAGGGAAAATTCCTCGGAGCACTGCATACAATTGTAAGAAGGTAGGTTGTGATGGTAGTATGCATCTTAGTGGTATCTTAATTAGCTGTCACATCAAACGCTTTGCACTTAGTTTGTTGCATGTCTGTATTTTGTACTGGCAAGTACAAGCGTGTATTATTCTACCTTTTTGACATTGTTTCTGTGTTATAAAGAAAGTGATGAGAGAGTTTTGCTCTGACAAGCATTTACAACTGCAAAATAAATAAAAACATGTATTTCAATCTCAAAAACTTTCTTTCTCATTTCAACGAACGGTTATGACTTATGAATATGAAAAGTAAATATTCCCTTTATTGCCAAAAACTAAAAAATGTATAGAGGTAGAAATGTAGACAGCTCTCAAATGCTTTAATATTCCTTCATATTTATGTCCATTTGCTTTGATCTCCGTTTGCTTGTGCATGTTCAATTCTAGTGAAAGGTTTTACCAAAAAGGAGGCTTGTGTTTGTCGTTTTTCAGAAACCAGTTAAAGCTACTAACAAGCGACGGTAGTCGGTGGTCTTTCATGCAAGTTTAACTTTGTTCTTGTCGGCAAAAAATATTGCACTATATTCACATGCTAGAGCTGTACTTGTAAGAAAGTATCCCATGAACTGCAAAATGGTTAGTGCATCTATTTTGATATATATTTCTGCTGCCTCTTTTCCTTGTCTCACGGGCTAGTAAAGTTCGCTTTGTTGCTCCTTTCACCTCTCAAATTCGAAAACTTTTACAAGGTAATAGTTTGAGTTATTCAAAGATTGTGTAGTTTGAAAGTTTCATCTTATTGCACTAAAAGCCTACCAAGAGAAATTGTAGGTAAATTTTGTCGTTATGTAGCAAGAACCAAGTCATAAGCCGAGTAAATATTTACTTAAGCTTTCCCCTCGAACCCTCTTGGCGTTGTTTCGCTTCGTTTTATCAGTGACTAACAATAATATACCTAAGTACATTTTTTCGATGGATTATTTAATGTAGCAAAACTCTCTAGAAGTTGGCTATTAGACTTTTCCAAAAAGGCTATTTACGTCAATAACTGATGCTCTATCTATCTCCGAGTATGCACATATCTAACATGTAAATGTCTTAACTTCAGTTGGCAGAACAGATTCATAAAATCGTATGCCCTAAAGTGACTGTAACTAGTAGCTTTATTGGAAATCATCAAAACAGAATTACATATTTACGGTTTCACCTGCTCTAAGCCCAAGGCTGAAATAATAAAGCTTATAATTCAAAATGCTGCACGATCTTTCAAGGGAAAGTCCTAGTGAAAGTACCGAATCTAATTTAAATTTATGGTCTGGCCAGTCAAATAAACATGGCCTATGTTACTACTTCATCTTGTTATTCTTGTTGAATGCTTGCTTACTTCTTTCCGTTTTATCATCCATCCTCCTTCATTCTTGACATTGAGTTATAGTTAGTTTAGTTCACATCTTGTAGCTCGTATGATACAAGAGAGTTTGGTTCGAGGCTGATTACTCTGAGCCGAAATTTCCAGTTCCTTGTTGAACGAGTTGTTGCCTCCAATATACTAAAGGTCAACCATTACAACTCAGAACTTAATAAAATCTCTATCAAAACTACTGCAACCTTTATCACTAATTCTACTTAATTTATATATAAAAAAAAGTACATAAAAAAGATGAGAAAGTCAGTCAATCTATCTATTTCTATTTTACTCATTATTTCCATCTCATCTTCCAAGGGCAAGGGTTGATGATAGTGATGGTGATGCATGGTGGCTTGTTTGCTTTGTAGTTTGCTTTGCTCTTTGCTAAATCTACCTGATGAAAGAGATGAGAGAGAGTAGGCTCAAAGCATAAACAAGTGGCAACCCTAATAACACGGGAGAGAGATGAACCAAACCACTTGACGATTTCTCTGTAGATCTCCCTATCCAAAACCAACCCTTTGAATCTCAACTTCAGTATGTTGCTATTCGTATAGAATAACTCGTAATTCATAGCAGCAAACTATAATCTTATACATTTCCAAGATATAGGTCTGTCTGCTGGAAAGAGAGGCTTTGTGAATGTAAAGCATCAAGTGAGACAGTGCGGGTGAAAAGGTCTCAATATTATTTCATAGTTTATTATAATACTACCTTTCTTTGGAGGAAATCCAATAAAATCTTCTTTCATCAACCAAACTGCAAACCTTTCTTATTTTATGAGAATTATGAACTATAAGAACTATTTTTCCAACTTTCTCAATGTTTTGCTGAGAACTAGGCCATTTGACATGGATTCTGCTCAAGTCCCACTTTATAGTCCTAGGTAAATATTTTTTGCCACCGCTGCTTTTGTTATGTGGTAGGCTTTCTTATATTTCCAGCCTTCATACCGCTGCCAGGTTAAAAGTATGTCTTATCATTATTTTCTTGCTATGATGCCATTTTAAAAAGAAAATGAAATATTTCATGGTTCAATTCTTCGCACTAGAGAGATTCTAGGAAAAGATCTAAGGGGCATGCCCTCCATTCGTCGTCTATTTTTTAAGGAGAACATGCCAGAGTGAGTGTAATGTTTTATGAAGACTGCTTTCTCCTTGAAACTGTTTTGTGGAACTAGATCTCGACCTATGTAAGCATGTCAAGGGGACTTGAACAAAACTGATATGATCGTCCCACGCTTTTATTTTACTTAGCTTGAGTGAGTCTGTGCACATGATAATGCTATTAGGAAATTAATATTAATTAGTTTACGAAATGATACCAGAGGGTAGGAACTTTACTGTGAATGTTGGTATAGAAATTAAATGAGCATAAGTACTTTTAAACTAATACAGTTCTTCAGAAATTATTAATGAATTAGGCTTCCATGCATAAGGTAAAGAGTTACAGCTTACAGGTTTTTATTTCATAGGTTTAAAAGCCAAAACCAGGAATTTGGAGGCATGGATATTAGGTGGGTCTGTAGAAGTTCCAGTTTCTATCGATTTAAAAATCTGCGTAAGCTGAGTTCGCTACCTGAATACCAAATGTTTTCAGACGTCTTTTCGTTGCATGATAAGGTGAAGGGATTGTATCATTTCATTACGATTGTGAGTTATTTCAACCGAATCAAGATTGCGCCCGGGATGGAAGAGATATGCACGAGGGATTAATTTTTTTGCCATGTAAAAATAATTAATTATGCATTACAGGCGATTCTGCATATCCTTTAGCCTGTCATAAGCCATAAAACTTATATCTACAGTAGCTCTTCCAAGTACAACTAAAAGTACATTTCTTTGATAATACAGACTAAAGAATAACTATTTCCGTTCGTTTTCTTCAGACAAAGTATTTTATAACAAATAGGTAGGCGGTTATCAGTAATGAACCCAATCTGTCTTATGCTATGCCCTCCAACTTTCCTAGTCCCGGTCTCATTTTCTTCTATTATTATTCTAGCATTCTTACTAAGGTAAATTATTAAATATCAGACTGTAATATCCACCGCGCCCACCTACATAAATATAGATTACCCAAATTCCGCTTAACATATCGCTTTAACGAGGCCATCGACCACGAAATTGCGTGATGTATCTATGTAGACAATCTAAGAGCAGAATGAAGTTGGATAAGTTCCATAATGTTAAGTTTAGTATGATTACTTGCACTTGTGTATCTACTCTAACGCCTATACTATAACTCTTTTACTATTGCATGTTTGCTCGCAATCCACTAATATCTTTTAAGGTTGGCTCGCTAGATTTGAAGTCGTTTGCTTAGAACAATCTAACTCCCTAAATTATCCAACAAACATACCTTTAATCTCTTGGCGAAAATAACGAGTAGAATACCGGCAGAGTAAACTTTCCCCGGTGGCTTACAGTCGTGTGTATATATACATGAATAGGTGTATCACACCCCAATAGTCTAACAGAGTACACAGCAGTAAATACATCTGTACCTATAATTTCCTGGAATTCTTCAACTATTTACTTCCTCCAATGTCCTGTCTTCCCCGAAAAGTTTATCTTACTCTTACTTAAAGCTCTATCTAATTTAATATCACCTTCCGCTGCCATCATCCAAGCTTTCGCCCCTGCAAAGTACACACTCACTGAGGAGATTAAATTACAAGCACGTCCACGCTCAATGGTCCAATTTCTTGTACTTAAAATACATAAACTAAATTCTTCTAAACTACATCATACATTTTGACATGCTTTACAGTTCAGACAACGGATAAAGTAAAGGAATTAAAATTAAGGGAACTATCTTCCTCCCTTGAGTTAGGCTATTTTATTACGGTTCAGTTAAGTAAATAAAGGGCAACTTTCTCTTAAAAGATAATTACACCTTTGGATAGAACATGGTTTTTCTTCTAGGAGATATGCTAGAAACCTGCAGGGGCTTCCTTGCCCGACGGTTCATAGGTAGAATCGATTGCACGAAGAATCTGTGTTGAGGTTGTTGGCTTCAGGTTTTTTTTAGATACCAGTCACAGCATCTTTTCTGTAGGAAAAGTACAATATCTATTTTAAAACGTAACTCAATAAGCTACAGCATCTACTCTCATCCTCTATAATCAATTAGGTGTGTTTAACACAGGAGAAAGTCTGTAGGTATGAAACAAGAAAAAAGAAACCTCTAGAGATGGAAAGAAAGTGTATTAGTCGTTGAGATGAGCAGAGTCTAGAGACTTATTGTGAAAGGGGAAGTGGTTGGTGTCTTGGCAGATTGTATTTCATGCTGCTGATGGGAATAAGTGAGGATGAAAAAGTGGACGACTTGCCCAACTGGACAAAACACGATAGAGGATGTAAGGACATTAGTAGTGTTCGTGTGAGTCGACACATGATGATTTATATCACTTCTACAAAGTGTCCCCATTTCCTATCAATGCCCAACTAAAACACAGTACACAGCTTCATATGTAGTGGAGGTTGCATTGTATTAGCTTTCTCGGCCGCTTTTATTTTACACTTCTACGTTTGCTGACTTAGTTGGCAAAAATGTTAGCAAAAATGTTAGTCCAAGGATATAGCAAATTTGTATTGAAGGAGCATGGATGGAGATGGAAACATAAACGTGATATTCAATAGCTTTTACTCGATTTCACCTACTAATGGTTTTTATCCCCATTTTGCTTCTAATACAAACCAAGTAGATGGGTTGGAAACCAATGCATACACCTGCTTTTGAAGTACTTGATAGATTGCTCTAAGACATGATCATAATATTTAAATAAAATGGTAATTTTTAAATTCATGTTATTTCTTAGAAAAGTTCTTTATAAAAAGATCCAGGGTAGTAGTTTGGAAAATTGGGGTTCTTTCATCTCTATAATTATGGTGGAATAACATCTCCAAGGGTAAGTACAATATGGCAAGGGCACCCATTTATATGGTGGTCTTTATGGGTATGAGGTTACCTAACGGAGAGAAGACTTTTCCTTAAACAGTGGTCGGGAAACTCAATTCAGAAGATTCAAGTGTTGTAAGTATTGAAAACTCAATTTGAAAACTTTTACCGGATTGTCTGTGTCAACTAAGGCATGTGTATAAATCCGCTTAGTACTAAAGTAAACGTTGACAAAATGTGTGAAACGGGAACTTTCCCGAGGAAGGTGTAGTGTTGTAAAAGTTAATCTGATTCTTGAAGGAAGTGTTATGGTCTAAGGTATTTAGTATGTATAATAGCATACAGTAGCCTGGGTTTAACTCGTCTCTCAAGTCCACTGGAAAAGTGGCATAATGTGGGAAATTAATATGGGAAGTGTTGTTTTTGCCTGTCACTACTCTACAGTTATATTAAATAGCTGAATTGTGCATAAAATAAACGAATAGTGTGAATTAAAACTTTACCTCCGCCTGCTGGTGGAATAGTCTTTAGATAATCTATCAGATTCGCCTAACTTTTCATTTTATTAAATAACTCCAGTCAGTGTGAAAAACAGGGGGCTCGGCTGGCATGGCTAGTACATTAAATCCGTTAGCTTGGGTAGTAAAAATGAGATGCATTGAGGCTTATATCCACCTTCGGTTCGCTCAGTTCTCGACTTTGACTTGTAAGCTTAAACTGTTCCCAAAAACGCCATAAATTATATCAACTTCAAGTCGAATTAGAAATGCGTTTCAAGGATTCGGTTGCAGCTTAGTTGCTTATATGATTATGCCTTCTTGGAAGAATTAAATGTATACTTCCAAATCCATGAATTTAACATTTTTATGCAAAATTGAAGGATATTTAAACTGCAGCTGACTATAAAGTAAGACTTTCGCTAGGGCCTCATTGTCTGAATTGTGTAACTCATTCGAAAAGCTCATTTTGATATAAAAAAATCCACACACCTGTCTTCTTTTTTTTTAATTAAATTCCAGACCGGTCGTACTTAAACTTGACGAAATTTACATTTAATATAAATAAATACATCGCTTTTGGACTGCATAACTAAATTTTATTATTCATCAATATTCATTTCGCTTGTTTCGACTATCCGAACATTCCTTGGCTTGCATATATTAATTTTGTATAATTCTCCCAATTTTAAACATGGAAGGATTAATCATTGCATATAAGATTAATATTACGCTTAAATACATCTGCAATTCCAAGAAATTACTCGAATATAAAATCATTTGACAATACATCTTTGTAGTATTTTTCAATACTCGTTTTGCAACAGTAAACAACACAGAAAGCTACTATTTAGGAAGAACCAGAACTGAAGAAGGGATAGAATTCTACACCATCCGATCTGTGTACATTTTATGTCCTAGAATCTTTCCTATTCTCATGAAAATGTGCTTTGCTGATCCAACGATGGCTTGAGTCTGCAATTTCTATTCAACTTCCCCTTTCTTTTCAGAATTCTGTCTGCACGCTCTGCGATAAGACTGTCGGATAAGTGCTGTTTTCAAAGTCGTAAAGGAGAGCACAAGCAACGGCTTTATGAGAAAACTGGTCTGGTTATTTTATACGTGCTCCCCTTACGTATTTCCAACGTCGTAGTAATGGTTTTGGGACCGAATGTGTGGTGGAATTGCATTGAATCAGACGGAAGGAAAGTAACATAATAAGATAAACCAATATAGCATTACGGGGAAAGGCAAATGACTCCGTTAGTAGTAGATGAGTAGGGTTCGTTCGTTCGTTTAAAGTTCTGAGTTCACTATCTTTTAAAGTATACATAGGTACTGAGACTGAGAAAGTAGGTCCGATCTTTAAATATTTGCAACTAGGTCCTTAGAGCATCCTTTATGACGGGTTGCAGAATTGTATTTATATATTATCTCTAGACCAGAGTTTTTTTTGTAACGAAAGAAAGCAGAGCTCATTGGTAAAGTAGAAATTCATTTTCATAAATGTACTCATCATTTTAACCAGTATGCCCGTTAAGCAGACTTTTACTCGTAGGACATGAAAGGTAGTTATAAAACTTTTTTAAAGTACTCTCCTCACTGGTAATATTTATGGAAGAAATTGGACTTTTCCTCTGTGCATTATTATTCCTGAGTTGAGACCACATACCACATTGCTGAAATTCTTCTAATCAACGAAGATTAAAGTACTTAGTTTGCATAGCATCGTTGGAAACCAGAACGACTGTAAATAGACAAGTTCACTTTTCTGCATCCGATGGACTACTCTTTAACTGAAGATCTATGCTTCTTGTATGCTGCTTGCTGGATTACATATTATTAAAAATACAAATAACGGACATGAATTAGGCTTGGACTCTATGGAATAGGTGATCCAGTTTTGCGTAAGTTTTATAAACCATAAAACCTTATGTTATGTGGAAGCAGCATTATCAGTTTCATTTGTCAAGATTATCCAGTTAGTTTATTAGTGAATCAACTCCACTCGTGATCATGGTTGAGTGAAGTTAAATTTCTAGTTTGCAATAGCAATGAATACGTCGTTTAATTCAATACAAGGTTGAATCCACTCAACTAATGAGTTAGGTTCATAAAAAGAGCTGAGCTAGCAATAGAAAGCAGTGATTATTTCCTTGCCACTGATCGTATTCTTGTGCTGTTCTGTGCTTACACACGCACTTTATTATAAGCTGAACTTCTTGAGTGGTCTAGAAAATTTTAACATTGGTTTACAACATTGCAGATAATGATTCTGTTTAAGTATAGTTAGACCTATGGATGGCTTGCAATTTAATTTCAGAAGTTCAGGATAAATGGACAACAGATATACATCTAAAATGCTGATTTCACTACAGAAGAAGTTGAATAGTGTGCAAGTGGCATTATGTGCATGTTCAATATGTAGCAACGAACGAAACCCACATTACATTAGTCCAATCTACTTTCCATGCATGGATCCCCACTGTTTGTTAAAATGAACTGTCGAGAAGGGAAATGTACTTTCCTGTCATGGTCGTAGGTGAAAGTCGGTGAAAGTTGAGAGCGTGTACAATATCTGAATATTCTAAGGATTTTGTATTCATCATGGGTCCTGTATAAGCAGTCTTGGAGAAGGGCGTAATTGCAGAAAGTTAAAATTAAGTTACTTATGATTGAAGAGGTACAAAATGATAATTAAATGTTTAATGTGTTCAATATATTAATTATTAGTTCAATATGTATAACATTAACGGAAATTCGCCAATGTCAAAATGGGTTGTGGTATTGCACTTTTAAGCATTTCACTAATTCGAAACTTCTTGATCACATTTTAAAGAACATTTGTTCATAAGTCTCGAATTCCAAGGATATTGCTACATTTTTTAAATGGCCAACAAGTTGAATAAATTGCAATAGGATAAAGAGTAAAGAAAAGAAATTTCATTAAAAATCAGCACGACTCTTTGGACCCTCGTGAGAACTAGATATCTCAAAAACTATCGGCACAAATTAGATTCCATCTCCGTCCATGCCATCTGAAACTCAGCAAGCATTCCCTTCTTGAAGCTAAAATGAAATAATAGAACCATACAAAGCTATAACTTTTTCACATGAATGAATGAATCAAATCAAATCACAACTAGCCTATATCCTTCCTTCCCTGTCATGTTATGGTTTATCGAGCAAACTCAATCGTCCAGTCCAGTAAAATAGTTGCTACTTTTATTGCAATAATGCAGTGAACAACGGGCCTACACTCAAATACATGATTCCAGTGTTTTTCCTTACTTTCTCTTCTATACGCATTTAGGTTACACCATGAAATCTTTCATGATGATAAATGAACGATTCCCACGAGATATTTTATCTGGAGTTTAATGGCAAAATAGTTGGCTGAGAAAGTTGGAATTTGTCACTTTTGGTGCGAAAACTTGACTAATATATTTTATTTCTGCTTTCTCCACACCCGCTTTCTCTCTACGTATTTTCCACGATTGTGGATCATACAAATGCTGGATTTGGTGGTGTTACCTACATTAAGTATTCTGTTGCAGTCAAAAAACGAATTCCTTTGTTCTTGTTGTTGCTCTTTGAAATGTTTTCTAAATTTATACAGAATAGCACTTTCTTGTTCAACTCAACAATTTGTAATATTTCCGTAAGAGAAAGGATTTTGTAAGGAGTTTAGTGTGTAGAGGTTGTAAATTCACCTTTAGTTTCATTCTGAAATTTTAACTTAATCTGTAAAACTTTGAAAATGCTTAGTATATAAATTCGCTGAAGATTATCATGCAGTTATAGCTTCTGAGTGAGTGTAAAGAGGGTTTCAAAGTTTTCAGCAGATTATTAGTTCTAGTATACGTAGACCGATGATATGTTTTCTGTAGTCGTAATAATAATGAAGCAAGTAAGAGAACATTTATTAAATGAATAAACCAAGGCCTTTGCTCCAGTTCTCTCGTGGGAATAAAACTTTTTCCGTTGTATAATTCATTTGGAGGCGAGACTAACTGCTGGAAATCTGGCTGTGCCAGTGCCAGCAGTCTTATCTTATACTTTTCTAAGATCAAACTAAGATGGTATATCTTCGTACTTCTAAGCGACCTTTTCGCTGAATTTGTAAATGTTGAACGAGGTAAAATCTTTGGGAATATCTATATTGGTGACGTGTGGTGGGTTAAAAAGTACTCCATAAAGTGTAAAGAAATCTCATATGGTTCACCGGCTTCTGAGCGTAATTACAATTTATTTGCACAGCCATGCAAAAGGAAGGAATGATATGCCTAGAATTTTTAATTGCAAAGGTTTTTCGTAAGTAAAGTTTTATTTCTATTTCCAAACGTTACTGAAAACGGAATCAAAATTACAATATGGTCACGGCATGACAATTGAGTTAGCAAAGAGTTAAATTTTCTGCAAAAACTTACACAATGGCCAAGTTTTAGTATTTCAGCCTTTATGCCGTTTATCATGCAACCAACTTTTGAATTTACCCTATCTGAAAGATCAGTAGAACATTTACCAAAATAAGTTTGCTATCCCTGGAACTATGTAATGCTAATTAATGTAATGAAATGCAGCATGAATAAAAACTTAGCCCATATGAACTGCCTAACCTTATTCATAAATGACAATGGAAATACATTGTTTCTAGAATTTAGGTTTCCACTTAAAATTTGAATGTTACTTTTCCTTAACTATATTGAAAGAACTGACAGCCTTCATTGTATTTCTCAATGCGTATCGTTCTTGTCCTAAAAAAACGCGTATGCAGTCTTAAAAACACATATGCAATTGAAGTAAACATTAATATCATTATTACTTCAGGGAAAGGATAAAATACCAAATACCGTTCTTAAAAGATGCAGCGTATGGGGTATAATGAGTTTAGGGAGACTAAAGTCTGCCCGTTGTCATGTGGACGAGGTTTTGGGTATAGGTTGGTGGGCGAATGGCAAATCCTGCCATTCGCAACGAGCTACTCGTGCGAGAACCTTCTCTTCCTAAAGAGCTCCGACGTTGAATTAAATAAAGATCTTCGTTAAAAAGTCCATTTCTCCTGTTTTGCGGTTGATTTCCTCATCCTCGCCGCCGGCTTATCATCTCTTCAGGCTTATCATCCGATCCAGGCTTATCATCCGATCCAAGCTTATCATCTCTCCAGGCGTATCACTAAAGGACTTGGAGTTATTTCAATCACCAGCCACTGGGATTGAAATAACAGGGTTAGTATATTCTAGTCGACCAGAAACTGGCGATTTCTACGATTAGTTTTTAGAGTATTGTGGAAATAAATAGAAAGATAAAGATAAGGGAAATACAGAAATTATAGTCTGGGTCAAAAGGTCAAAAGGTCAAAAGTAAATAGAGAGGTTGCGCTTTACCAAATCAAGGTCAAAGGTAATAGGGAGGTTGCGCTAGGTGTGTTATGTCTAGGTAGTTTATTGTGTACAGGTCAGGTCAAGACGCTGGCAGCGTATTAGAATAGAGCGACTGCAGGTATAGGATATATGAAAGAAGTATAGGATAAGGGAATTTAGGATAAATGCACGTAAGGGTTTATTCAAGGGGATATTCCTTACAAGCGAAAACGGAATTGAATATAATATTGCCACAATTTTTGACCCATGAGAACATAGAATAGTAACCGTACTAAGCTCATAAATCTTTAGAGCATATGCCCTTCTAGCAAAAGCATCACCGTTATTTGAAGCTTCCAAATCCACACAATAAATTGTACACAAATTGACAATATGCAAATATTTTATGGTTCTGTGTTCCTTCCTCTGAATCCTGGAAAATCATCCATCATTGTCTTATAGTTTCATTTCAATTTTAACCCATCAATATTGGTACAGAAAGTATGCATAATGTTTCTTTAGCCTGCCCAAATGAGCCATTAGCCAATACAGATTAGATCTAGAAACTGTTTGGTAGTCCAGCCTAAATTGTAGTTATAATGTGCTCTGCTCGCATTAAACTTTCGCTAAAAACTAATGGTATTTCGGTTGAGAGGTTTCGGAATATATTATTTTATTCTGACAATTGGGCCGGCAGTTAAATAGAAAAGGCATGGCTCTAGCCGTTTTATATCACATCTACATTCTTGTCTTACTTAGGCGGAGTCTCTTCAACTTCCGCTAAAGAGATTACATGCCACCATTTATACTGCCCTAATTTGGACTGCACAGTACACAGTAGATTAGTAGTCAAGTCAAGCTAGGGCTGGATACGAACTTTTGACTTATGGTAAGCTTCAAAAGCTTTCAAGTCGTTGTTCTTAGCGTTTTATATCATTATTATAGATTTCAGTAAATAGAAATTTAAAAATTATAATAAACATAAAAAGCTGTATATTTGAATTGTACTGAACGAGTATTTTGGCATAAACATCAGTAATTTTTTCTCTCATGCAATATACTTTTATTTTTATGAAAACTCTCGTAATCCGGAAGCTTTGGATGCATTTAACTTTGGATTGTGTATAGTACTTTCAAATTCTGCAAATTTCTATTTTAGTCGATAATAAACCATTCCAATAATAGTTTCATTATCTAATGGATATGAATAAAATTACAGTCAACAGTTGACTGCGTAAACACAACAGTTAATCCTTTCAAAGCCTCTGTATCCATCAAAGGCATTCAAAATTCAACTTGCTTCACTTCCCCAGATTTGCTTTTGTGTCTGTGAAATCCAATCTTGAAGTTGTAGTTAATATTAAATTTGTTCTACATCCCAAAACTTTTCTAATCTGCCATCATCATCTCTATCTACTGAGTTTAGGAAAAGCTTTTGTTTCTTCAAACCAAGCAACGCCTTTTATTCATCTATCAAACATCCTATTCCACTGACTAAAGGACGAACTAGAAAACTAATATGGGTACAAAATAGATGAGAACCTAGAGGCCAAACTGGAACAAGAACTAGCAGATATATCTAAGCTTTGTTAGCCGGTCGGTTTAGAACCTCAGTTCACAAAATAGTACGAATAGTGTCACAAAATCCCATTGAAGAAGTAATTTACAAGCGCAATTCATAAGGTTTCCCAACAAGGGTATAATACCCCATCTAATCTTCAACAAGACCATTATTCTGTCCAACTAAAATGCAATCGGTCCTGGTGTTAGTTCAGCTTCCTTCTCTCCTTCCTCCCTGGAGAAAGTTGGATGAAGGTATAAGAATACCGGGTACAACATTGAACCAAACTGTTGTATACTATTGCTTGCTACACCGTTACTATTACGGAATAAAACTAGGCAAGCAACTACTAACTCTTTTTGTGACCTCACCAGGTTCCAAATTTAACTTTCCTGTGCATACGCTGGTTTCGACACGGCCTAGAAGGCTAGGTTACAGATTATGGAATGGAGTTTTGGAAGAGGAGAAAGTTATTTACTGGAAGATTATGAATATGAAATGAATCCATAAGTTACAATATTCTATACGAGTATAAAGTTGAGAAGGACAAAGCTGCTGAATTCAACGCTATGAAATAAAGTCGCTTCATGGAAGCAAGAACATATCGATTATCTGCCATGAAAACAAGGAGCACTTCTTGATTTCATCCATCGCTCATAATTTAATCCGACCTACCTTACCTTACTTACATGCCTCGGTTTGGTAGTTTAGAATGTATTCTAGAGATTCACTGCACAAAGGATGATGGAGAAAGCCGAGTCTGGTAGCTCTTTTTGTTGGCAGGTAACCATTTTATGCATGATCTGCATCTTAACTTAGCCATAGATAACACTCTTTTATGGTTCAAGTGGAGACGCATCGAATGTTGTGTAATATAGCAAGTTTGAAATCAAAACCAGGCAGATCCCGACCCCGGAGCAGAATCAAGCTGGGAGTGAAAGCACTAGAGAGCAGGCATCAAAAGGAGTCCCTCTTCTTCTACTCCTGCCAATTTCTTTCTAGGCATGTAACCGTTATAAGACTGCTACTATCCGTGAAATTAACTTACCTACACACTGATTTAGTAATGCTTTTTACATGGCGTGGATATCTCTACAAACCAAATGATCTTGCATGGATTGGGATTGGATTAATTCACTCTGTGCGATAAGCAAAAATCTTGCATCGTCATCTCATCTGCAATCCAACCCTGTTCTTTTCTCTAGCTGAAGTCGTATATGCTTCCAAAAAAGTGCACTTTCATTATAACATTTAAGCCTTATCACTTGTTAAATAAGCACAAGCTGCTGTTGTTGTAAGATGTATATGTGTATATGTCATTGAATCTCAATTTATCCTGTAGGTTCTAAAGTCCGGAAAAATATACCATCATTTATCTCCTTTCTCAGTTGTATTACCCTTCGGGCTATAATTAGAAACTTAAATTCTTACAAACTTTCCTGACTAATTTCCCCCGGAAAGTAAAGACTAATGACTAGTAACAGATACACTGAAGTGAATCAGAGTACTCATAATAAAAGCTCTATGTTTACTGCCTGCTACTCTCCCATACGAAAGTTGGACATATTTCCCTGAAGCTGCATACAACTCAGCACAAGCAGTGATGCTCTGCAACCAACTCTGAGTCTGAGTGGGAGACCATCAAGCATATTATCCGTGCATCGGAACCCGTACTTTCCCCGGAGGATGAAAATGTAAACTTAGAATCGGAGTTTGTAATTTGTAGCAACCAAACGAACCCCTTTTGGAGGAATACCCCTCGTATCTCATATTTAACCGTCTCGTGTTTCTACTAAAATACATAAATCTACCACAGCATACGTTGCAGGTTTATCATTTTTTTTTAGTAAATCAAGTAAACTGCAGTCACTGAAGATTGGACTAGGCCTTTGTTATTTAAGGTACTTCATCTCCACTAAAGACCATTTTGAGTAAATTTTAAAATTTTCATGTGATTTTTTAAATATTATATGTTTGTCAAGGTGGTTAAATTTAATATATGCATTAAATTTGACCACGTTGATGTTTGTGATAGCTTATGCTATATCTAAGTCAACGGTTAGTCTAAGTCTGATGTTCTGAGCTTGGTATCGGTATGTACTAACTAAACTTGTTCTGCTCAGGATTGTCAGTGGTCTATGGTTCACGAGAGTCATTACTTAGTCCAGAGAGACCTCCCTCAAATATAAAAGAGTCGGCCGTGTCATATCCAATATCCTATAAAAGGTTTTATCCTCCTTGGTTAGGATAAGATAAAGTTTTATCTGCCAGAGCAGAGTGTATTGGTTCTTTAAAACTATTCTTTCCTTCTTTTGGGTAGTATCATCATCATTTACTTTAAGTTGTGAAGGAAAAAGTTAAGACTTAGTTAAGAAAAGCTAAGGAATTATTTTATGCATACATTCTGTTAGCTTTGAGTCGTACGCAACGCTATGAATATGAGAGGCACTTTACTTGGCATGTGTTTAGAAATACGATCTTTAAATGCTAAAAAAACTAAGAAGTTGCATCGTTCTGGAACTTTTTATGTTTAACTTTTGTATCCGTAACTTTGTGATAAAAACTTGTGCTTAAAATACGGTTGATACAGAGCTACCTAGGGAAATATCTATACTAGAGAGGACTAAGAGTGAGTTTCATAAATTTGTATGCAAGATTTCAAACTAGGGAAGTAAAGTAAATCTATCTTTCAAAATGATCCACTCATTCTCATTACATTTTATTATATTATTCACCATATCCATATAAAATTGTAGGCAGAATCCACCAGGGAGTATTGCTATTTTGCTGTTAGACGAATTCAATTTAGTATTAGTATGCGATGGGAGAAAGTGATTTCTTTCAATTACACTTTTTCCTGGGGAGACAGCAATACAAAGCTAGATGCTGCACTGTTGACTGAGTTTAGAAAGCCCAATAATGCTTGCTAGTGATACAAACTCTTGTTTCTTATCAGCGAGCTTAGGAAGGAAACATATATAAATCAAAAGGGATAAATGTTACCCAGGCAGATCGGATCTTGCCAAGATAAAATAGGGCAGTTCTTTAACCTAAATAATTTCAAACTTTAAATATTTCATTTCAGAAGTTGCATTGTCCTATTTATTTCCTTGCAAGGATTTGAGAGATTTAAGCTTCAAAATTAATTCTTCAGAGAATTTAAAACATGAAACGCATAATATATGGAACTGCCAACTGTTCTGGATCTACATACTCGAAAGTGCAAAGTAAAGTTTGTAACTGTAAAACTGAATACAATGCTACATCCTACATCAGCATAAAATTTCAGGACAACTGCCTGCACAGAATTGAACATGAGTGTATAGAAACGACAGAAAAAAGTCAAGACATGGAAATGCTCGGAATAGTTCTAGGTCCCAGTTTCTTTGCGCAAAGCAACAGCAAAACACTCAGGATTTTTCGGGCTGTTGCTTCTCTCGCCTTTCATAGTTGATTCATTCACCCATTCTAAGGAATAAGATTAGATCCTCGCTAGGCTTATTTAGGCTAGCGTAGGGAAGCCTTTATGTGAATGCACGGTCCTGCTGGCTGACTGGCTGTCCGTCCAAGCGATAACTTTCGAACGGTTGCACTTGTTTTACTTGTTTTCGAATTTCGGTTCTTGGGGTCAAGAGCACCCCAAGTGACCTTGGTATAACGTTATGACCTTGCGAAGGTCACATGGGGCAGTGTGAGATTCCACAACCAAATGGTAAGATGGTAACCTCGACAACTTCATACAACCTCAAAAATTTGTCACAGTGCCCCAAACACCCCAGAATGTCTCACAATACCCCCAACATCCCAAATGTCTCCACTTGCCCAACACCTCAAAAATGTCTCCACTTGCCCCTGACACCCCAAATTTCTCCTCCACTTCCCCCAACACCCCAGAATGTCTCAACTTTCCCCCAACACCACAAAATGTCTCAACTTGCCTCCAATACCCCACGCTAGCCTTCGTTACGCCCGTTTACAACGGTCTATTATCTCAGGGATAGACTGGATGAAAAATGAATCTTTTTCTCTGATTTGTCACGTAGCTGAGAACATTAATTATGGTTATCTCATCGTATCTTTACTTCTACTTAAAAATTATTTAGTTTGCTCTCGAAGTAACATGGATTTTTACCATCTCGTTGTTTGTATCAGTAGCACTGGGATGGCATTTGTTAGATTTCTGTCTTCGTAGAATCGAATGTTCATTCTTTTAAAAAAGAAAGTAAGATAGGCAGGAATAAGCCTAGTTTGACAGATACGCTACCCTGATGTTGTGTATGTTAAATACGGATGGATGGAAACGATTTTTCATTTACTTTTTCTGACAATTGCACTAATGGTATGATGCAGGTGAAACAGTTAGGTGCATTTACAGTTGAACAATGCACCAAATGGTCTCATTATTTTATTTCCATGTTATGTTCTCCTAAACTAAAGTTCAGTTAATTGAATTATTCTCGGGAACTATTTATCCCAAATTAAGTCTGTCAATTAATTATGGTTCGTTACGTTTCGTTTCGTTACCAAACGTTTTGCATAGTCAATTTTAATACACGTGTTTTACAAAAAAAATTGTTCTTTTGTGGAGAGGAAAGCATAGTTCATAAGATCTTGTAAAACAATGAATGAATACATTCTCATTCCAAAAATCCAAATTCCTCTTGCTTGAATGCAATGAGAATTCAAAGCTGGACAAAAGCATTTCTAACAATGAAGTCACCTCTTTGTACGTAAATGGTAGAAAGTTTGGGACCTGAATGAACATTAACTCGGTTAGGTTTTGAATTTGATAGAACTCTATTGATCTATTTTTCCTTATTCCAGTCAGCCATATGAATCTACTTAAAAAATATAGAATTAGATAAATCCCCTGGAGAGATCAGTCAAAAGCTACGAAAAATATAAAAGGAAGTGTTAGTGAATGCCGAATCAATCATAAAAGGGGAAATAAGGAATCCAGAGTTTCCATTCTCCTATTGAAAGATAAAAGTGCACAGTACAATATTAGTAACTTTTTCTTGAAAGTAAGAAGAGTAATAAGAACACAACGCAAGAAATATCTAGGAAAATAGTTTAGTTTATTCATATTTAGTATGGCAATATAAATAAAAACCTTTATCATGTTTGCAGATAAGTTCAAAGGAAACCAAGCATGAAAGTGGATTTTCGACATGGAAAAGTGGACGGAAAACCATAAAAGCTATGGTAGAAAGTGCCTTTTAAAGTATCTTCTTATACTCTTTTTCTGTTTGTCTGTCAGATCGACAGGTAGGGAAACGTTTGTGGGGTATTCTTATTGAAAGTGGAACTTTTCTGAGAATTATGGATCCGTTGTTCGGTTTAGGAAATAATATAACTACCTCGTTAGTCCTCCTGATATTGTGGTTGCTTCCAGGAGAAATAGAGCACAAAATAGAAAATCTTAAACTAAAAGACAACCTATTGCTACTAGTACTTCTATAAGTAACTTCACGTGCTTATTATCCTTTTTCCCTTAATTTGTTGTGAGGGTAGAGCTAAATATGCTGGCAAACATTGTAACAATGGTAAAACAAAATACCTGTTATAGATTAGATGGCTTTTTTTTAAATTCAAGTATTAATCGCAAATGAAAACAATAGGCCATTCATTTCTATGGAGTGATTAAAGCAGTAGCAGCAGTTGCAATTTATTCCATACAACAATTTCCACGGAACTGGAATTCCGTCTGGAAGAAAAATTAAGTACAAACAAAAGAAATGAAATACTCTAGGAAGGAATGACGATGACGGGAAGTTTTTTGCTACGATTGTTTCAAAACTTTTCTCGGAAAGTCTTCCTACGATAGAACTGGAGATAAATAGAGTATGTTTCGAGGAACTGACTGCGATGATGATGTTATCACAGGAAATCATGCAAGACATCTTTCGAAGAATTCAGACGCACATGCAAGAGAAAGTTTAAAACCTGTTTCCTAAGAATGACGAGGACTAAAGAGAGTGATGGTTGATGACAGTTGTTTGACTTGGTTGGTTACCCAACCCCGATCTCATCTGTCGTATAATATCATATTATTACAATACTTGAAACATAACGAGCACGAAATGAAGTATCTTCACAGGCCTGTTCTTATCTAACTACTAGAATAAAATTCCCCAAGTGGTGGCAGCTTTTGGGAACATTGGATTTATATTTATTTTAGTTACAGACTAGCTTTAAACATCTCTATAAAGAAAACTAATCAATCTCACGCAACAAAGTCCTAGCACTTGCCACTCCGGTTTATAGTCTACACTTGATGCAGAAATGAAGAATCTGGCGAATGACGAGATTAAGGGGGAACCGAAGGTAAACCGTTGGTTGACACCACAAACCGCATCAAGAACTCTAAGTTGTACACCTTTCGACTCAGTACTGTCAATTGGCAAAGAATAAACTACCTTAATTAATTGGTGTATTGATTGTAGCTCATACAGTCCGTTATACAGTCGTAGAAATTACTTTTAGTGTTTGGAAAGATGAAGCAGCTAATTTCTTACTATCACGGAGAAAGTTAGAAAGCATCATAAAAATTTGCAGAGCATAATTCAAGAAAACAAACTTAGGTGTAAAGGTATGAAAATAAGCATCTAGCAAGTATGAACCAAATGCTAAATAGTTCTATTACCTAACGTTTCCAATTTATTAGAAAACTTTATAAAGTTTGGCAAAGCAGAGATATTTTATTAATCAAGTAAGGGATGGTCTACTCGACTCTTCATGGATGTGATGTGACATGAAATATCTTTTATTCATTCCGAAAAGTTTATAACTCCACGAAAGACGAAGTATTGTTATATTATCTAGAATGAGTAGCATAACCTATCATGAGGTGACAGTCGGTCACAAGTAAAGTAGGGGAAAGAAATAATTGTTGTTGTTAAGTTGGGCGATCATAACATGGGTAGTAGTTTGGTTGGGTTGTCTGTCTTTGTGGGGTCCTTTCCCTTTGTTAAATACTTTAAGGTAACATTCTAAAAGCTGGTTGGGAAGATTTTAGTCCATCTATTCCTTATGAAAGTGGTTATGTAAACTTTCTGAAACTGTGCCAGTATTATGTACAATGAACTGTGTATGAGTGACTGACACTAGTTAGAAGTGGCGTTGGCGTGGAATGATACTTGACAAGCAGCTCGCTCGTCAAATATTCAAGAGCACTTTGCACAATTCACCTATCTTAACGTCAAGGCCTACGTCACGGCTGTTAACTTTTTTGTATATGAATTGCTTTGTACTATGCAGCAACTAAGTGGATACTAAAATTGTAGAAAAACTTTCTTGGGGAAAGTTCTGAAATAGATAGAAAAAGTTTTGAAAGGCGAGGATTGACGAAGACTTGGTAAAAATTGGGGTTGGTTTCAATGAGAAGAATAACAAGTAAAACTTTGATGACAGAAGCAAGCTACATTATATTTTGAAGGCTTTTCACTATCATGACGGATACCTACCGAACAATAATAGGTTTAGTTTTTTATTGATGGGAGTGAAAGTTTATTAATAATGGTTGGATAAATACTATAGTACGTCTTCCAGTTAACTGAGAAATAGCCTATATGTAGCATATTGCTTGCTGGGGTTGGGAGTAATTTTATAATTGGAACGATTGTTATTGTTTTAATAACAAAGCTAATTCAGTACTTTTCAAATAGGAACATGGGTGGGACTTGATGCATGGTAGTGCTACTAAATCATTTATTTATACCGCATTAAATAAAGCATGCAGGATTATACTTATTAGATTACTAGATAGATACAAAGCGCAGCCGGCAGTGAATGGAAAGTAAGTTATGTAACAACTTGCCAATGCTTTCAAATAAAATACGGGATAAGTACAGTCCACCCTAATAATAAAATCATCCTAAACCTACTAATGCAGCTAACCAGAAGAACTAGATTCATTCATGCATGAAGTGAAGATACGTGCTTGTGTGTGAGTACAAATCACGCAAGTTTTGGACCCACTTTCTAATTCATGCTAGTTAGAACTGCTAGATAGTATTGTTTTATAACAGTACAGTAGAAAAGCACAATTTATGATAGTTTGATGGATGATGAATGGCTCAGAAAGTTAAGTGAAAGCAGGAAAATAAATATTGTTGATGGCAATCTTGGCGTGTACAATCTTACATGAAATGTTTGAGTGATTACTGCATGAAGGAGTTTGATTCTTATATAAAATATGATCAAAGAAAGAGTTATAAATTAGTTTATAATGTAATGCCAAATGTCCAATCAGAAGGGATTGATCGATCTGCTCTACCTACTTTCCCCATGGTAGATTAAATTACATAATGATATTAAATAAAATGGTAAAAATAAATGGGAATCTCAACTAACAATACCGTTTTTCGTATTTATAGTTTCAGCTTTATCCACAGATTTAGATTGCTTTATCTCGACTACACTTTTATAAGCTTTCACAACAGAGAAACGGAAACGGACGAGGTGATGAAAGTCATAATGGAGAAAGCAATTTTTTTACTCCATAGAAAAAAGTCAAGAGAGTTCTGGATGGATGTATGTGTGCTTTTTGATGATGGTGGCAATGCTGATAAAGGTCTTTTATGATGTTTCTCCCGGGTAGGAGAAATCCGGGTAGCATAACCAAACCTTTACTTTCCAACTTCCCTTCCAACAAAGCTTTGGAAAGTTGGTTTTAGCTCTAGAGTTTCTCCTCTCTCTTCGAATCCTCGTTCCATGAATTTCCCTTCCCTGGTTGATGGTTTAAAACTAGAGTTCAGTACGAAAGCCTTGGTTTTTGTATACCTCCATTTCCTCCGCCTATTATTTCCCATCCCTTGCCACTTTTACTTTACTCCAAGAACCACCAAAGTTCATCTTTCAAGTAAAAGTAAGCAACAGCAAACAGACATACGCCTACGTCGCATCTTACATCGCATGTTGCACATTCGGCTAGTGTCGGAACGGAACTCCATGGGAAATGTAAGTACTGCTTGCTTACAACTGATGAATATATATTTCACCCTTTACTTTCTCCCCAAAGTCTTGGCTTGAATCTTGGAGAAAGAATGATATACTTTGCAAAAGTAGACACACATGGTTCTGGATATCTGTAGGTACAAAATAACTCGAGTCCATGTTCCTCTGCTGTTATGTCATACACTTACTAAAACATGAATTCAACCCTGCGGTTTAAGTATGTATCTATATACAAAGTTTGTCTACTGTACCCGGTGAGATGTCCCCTACCCTCTAGAATTGAACATCTGCACACAAAAACTTAGGCTTGATGTAGATTTGGGAGACATCAAAGAACGGTACGATGTAAAACTTTCCCCGAAAATTCAGTTCCAGTCAACGAGTGTGAACTTTGCTTTCTTTAGAACATGAAATGTATGAAATGCATATGGGGAAACACCCGGAGAGATAATAACTTCCATCATGATAGTTCTTTCACAGTATTTGTACCATGTATTTCCATCAATATCCTTCGATATAGTACAATACTCTCTCATTTGGGTTATTCTCCTAACGTACAGAATGCGAGACTTATTGTATGCAAATTAATTGTTATGGCTAAACCCCAATTTAAGGAGGCACCTGCTTATTTTTAGGAAATTATCACTGGGGTTTATAAAACTAAAGATATTAAGCTAAATGTCTAGTAGGGGATTTTAAAATGGCTTGCCATAACAGGTAACAGCGTAGCTAGACAAGGCTTGGCTTTCTTTTAGGGAAAAATTTATCTCTTTCATAGTAAAGTCATGAAATGCAAGATGTTCTAAGAAATAAACTTCTCCATCCAATCGCAAATGCTAAGCTGAATACGTTCAGAAGTTTTCAAGACACCGAGTACTTTACTCTTCTTTTAATTCATTTGGGTATTACAGATAGATTTCGAGAGTCAAGTGTCTTTCTCCTGTGACAGAAAAATAATCGAATCTTAGGATGACTAGGTAACGAAGAATATATGAGAGAGAAGGCAAAAAGTGGATGAATTGAAGCACATCAGAAGCTAATAAACATACTTACAAAAGCATACTCTTGGTTTGAAGGAAGTTGAGGATGGAAGATGGATGGATTCGCTTAATTGCATTAAATCCTACCAAGTAAATAAATACTTTCTCATGATGATGATGATGATGATGACGATGATGAAAGGGTTCGCTACTATCTGGAACTTTATTAGCGCTTCAGGCAGTTCCCTTTTACATAGATCCTTCTAAAATATAATTTAACACAAACAAAAGAAAGCCCTTCATTTCATTACTGCTGCTGGCATGGATAGTGCTATGAAATATCTGAAAAATAAAAGCTGGCCTATTAAATTCTGAGGAGTAACAATTAGTGTACGCAAACTTTCACCGCAATCACGCTTAAGTTTACCAAAGGCTATGGAGCTGCTCCATATATATATATTAATTATTAATGAATGACGCACAAGAATACACACAATCAAGTTAATTTAATAGTAAAAAGGTAGCGTGCAAAATTTCCGCAGATTACCATTCGCGTGCACAAAAAAACAATAAACCGATAGTGAAAGGAAGGAAATGATTCCTTTAACAGGGATAATTACAAGCTTGTATCAAAGGAACTTTCTCTTTATTATTGTAAATACAAATACAAAGATTCCCTGAAGATCGCATGGAATGGATTGTATGTATATTGTAGTTGTGAAGATGTTATATATTATATTCCACAAAAACAGACACTATAGTCTTAAGAGATGGGATCTTGTTCCACTTCCAGAAAACAATAAGTTTGGTAAGCAATAATGCTTACCCAACCTAATGTGAAACTAAACAGACGCCTGCCAGTCAGTTGTATTTTATTTAACCCGAGTTCCCTTTGGGCCAATATTGCAAACATTATTGTAGAGTTTTAATCAAACACATGTAAAGAACAAAGTCAGAGATATTTTATTAAATTCTCTCTTCTCTAGTACAAAGCTCATGATAATATCATTTCCGCTCTCTCTGAAAGTAGGCTTTTCATTTCGGCATCTTGCTCCAGAAAGCTTTCACCATTATGCAATACTTTCTATCCCGTTAGAACACAATCTAGAGATGTTGATGTTGTAGAGATCCTTAACTAGAATAATAATAACACAGCTCTAGACTTCATAATACGAAGGGAAGTAGGAAGGAAGAATGTGTAATCGATTATTACGAAGCATCAGGGCGTATCATCTTGTAACTTTATATATGTTATGTAGCACACGTTAAGTGTGTGTTCGTTGGTATAATATTGGAAAGGACGTTGCATGTTGTGTGCTCTTTGGCCGAGGTTGTTTGCTCATCCGTAAAATGTCAGATCATAGCATGGCTTGCTTTCCCTTTCGGTGAAAGTACTGAAAGGGAATAAACCTTATGTACTTTCACATATGCGGCTTATTTCATCCCTACCAGGGTGTGGTACAATATATTCATTGACATTCGGCGAGTACAGCAGTGAGCATTAGTTAGAGCGTAATGAATAATGGAAACCGTTGGAAGGTACAGAGATATAAAATCTCATTGGTGGACTCTTGGGTTTTGGTAAGAGCATGAGAAATGGAAATCCGATGTTATATCTTTTTGTACTTTGTCAAATTAATTAGAAGTGATGCTATGGAGTACGGATGATTCGACAGCGAAGAGGATGAAAGTACTAGATGAGATTATAGTTTATTTAGGGATTAATGTGTCCGCACGTGGGACTAGGCTTTTATGTAAGTACTTGGTTAAATTCTAACCAGAACCAGATTCGGATGGACACGAGATGGTAAAAAGGACTGGGAAGTAGTGTAGAAACAAGTAGGAAGGAATGACAGGTTCATGAATCATGGACAGATATTAGGGCAAATGAATACTCGAAATAAACATGAAGAAAGCCATGAATTATTACAATTGGAGAGATGAAATTAGAGAGAGAGATGTTGTTTCCGTTAATCCGATCTGCGTGGGATATGTATTTCGATTTCTGGGATGCTTTTGCAATCCACAATGATAATCTGGCAAGCTATTGGAGTTAATTACATAAGATGGGACTCGTTTTGTTAACGGGGTCTTGAAAATTAACTAGCGTATGCTAACTATTTCATGTTTTATTACATTAAAGGATTATATTTGAATGCTTAATTAACTCTGATTCTGATTGTTATAAGGATTTGGGAATTCGGTCTCCTAGAATATTGAGTCTCATTTAGATAGTTTTATAGAAGTAGGGACATACTCTAACGATGTTGCCTATCAATCAGCCTTGCTCAATTCACATTGAGGCTTACTATTAATCTTGAACAATACTTAATACTTTACACATCTACATTATTGCGAGGAGTTTTTATTTGACTCAGATCCAAACATTTCATTGAGACATATGACATTAAGACAACTTAGGTGAATTTAGTGAAAACAAGTTCATTTAATTAATATATAAAAATAAAATTTCACAGTGTTTTTATCAGAATAGTAAACTGACTGAATACTAGAAATTCAAAATGCTTTAACAACGGATGAGGAGCCTTCTTCGTTATAACTGACTTATAATTTTTTAATAATCAAAACTTGCTATTACGTCTAACGCACACAATAATTTAATTACCTCTGCTAGTAATGAGTTAGATTTTCAATTCCTACTTTAGGGTTTGCGAAACCGGCGATTAGCAATAAAATCGAACAGAATATCTTGCGTAACTGGGTGTGATATACTTTCACAAATAGCTGAAATTAAAATTACGCACAAGTTAGCTTGAAACTAAGCTTAAATAAGTAGATTAACATGTTTCCACTAACCTTTTGCGGTTGTGAATGCATTTGGGTAACTTTTATCACTTCGTACCCTCAAGAAAACCCACTGCCCCTTGTCATATTTGCATTCGATAATTTTTCCGTCTAACTGAGTTATCGCTTTCGTGGCTTTCATCTTGGCGAAAGGTTGTTCCAGGCTACCGACATATAACTCACCAACGTTGATTGGCACCAAACTAGAATTGAACAATTAATCTTAGTTAACGTTATTAAACAATGCTACGGTCATGAAACTTCGTATAATCTCCAACATGAATGGGTATCAAATAACGGGGATACCCTTTCATGTTAATGACGATATGAAGGTAAATGGCCGGATCTGTATATAATAACATTTGATGTACAAAAATCACCAAAACTCTTTTTAAAAGCAAAGACTAACCCTTCTCCAGTTTGTCTTACAATTTTCAAACGAAAATCTATAGTATTCAAATGAGGGGGCTTCCATTTTAAAACTTCGTCGCACCGATCAACTTTATAAGGCTAAAAATTAAGAAATGAATAATGCTGTAAAAAAATGTGGTCATTAAACCAACGACTTAAACTAAACTAATGAAGAAAGACATCCGTACCTCTTTCGTAGGTTGAAAAATCACCCCATCAGGTTCGTGAACCAATTCTTGGGAAAGCCTACCATTCAAAATTTTTTCAGTGTCTTCCAAGAACCAAAATGTTTTAAAGCGAATTCCGAAAGGTTCCTTTGTTCTATCAATTAAGCCCCGTTCCATGGCGGCCGTTCGGGGGCCTATTAACTCATCCTGTTGTTTCACGAAGAAGATTATTCATTGAGATTACTAGACAACTATTAGCTTTTAACAAACTAGGCATTGATTTCAACTTACTTTAATGCAGTTCAGTCTTACTCGAAAGTCCATTTTACCAACTTCTTCTCCTCGGAATTTAATTATGTCGTATATTAAATATCGAGGTATTGTAGTATCGTTGACTTTATCTAATACCATTTCCTGTAATAAAAAGTAGAAATATTATCAAAACTCTTAACCGAAATTCGACAGATAAATTCACGAGCATAAAGACTTACACCATCAACAAGTGTATTGCACAAATCCTCATCCAAATTTTTGCGATAAGGAAATTTAATTCCTTGTGCATGGAAGACGGAATTTTTTCTATCAATAAAATAAACTTGATCAGGACCATCAATCAGCATTAAGTATCGAGTCCCATCAGCTTTCCATGATACCATGTAAGGTTTTTCTTCGAGTAAACGCAAGTTGTTCAAATCCATCGATACCGGTTGGCACCCAGGAAATCCATTGCTAAACATTTTGTAAAATGTCAATACATTCTTCATCTTTACGTAGACAACTTTTACGTAGACAACGTTTGGAGTTAAATTCTTATAAGCTAGTTACCCTCGCCACTCGCACATATCTTGAGTCTTTCTCTGAAGCAGCCTTAAAGTACTGGGCTCAGTTATTGCTACAATACCAGGGACTCCATCCATAAAGGTTGGATTGACTACGTGCTCTTCTCGCTTTCTTTTCATTGGTCTTTTATTAACATTTGCGTCGTTTCCCTCACCGCGTTTTTGTTTTAACGATCGTGAGCCTGACGGGACTGCTACAGTGGATGTGGTAGCAAACCCGTCATCATCCTCCTCTTCTTCATCTTCATAACACCAGTCAGGCTTCTCGGGAGGAGGGAAGGGAGGATCATCTGGAGTACCATGTATTTGATATAACTGGTTGATGTAATCCTTCTTATAAATGCCAGGAGGTCGGGATTTTTTAAAGTTGGTTAAAGCTGCATGCACACCCCAGTCCCACATGGTGGTGAGGAAAGCGCAAATGAGATATCCAGATCTGTTGAATCCATGTGTGCAGTGGACTCCAATAATGTCATCAGGATTTTGTTCCGTGAATTTATCACAGAGTTGATTAAATGCTTTAACTTGCTCCGCATTTGGAGCCTCTCCATGACCTCTACAAACAATCTTAACATAACGAGCTCCCTCCTCTTCTACCTCGCGTTTAGGGTAAAATCTGTCTGTATTCGTGAGGTCAATCCACAATCCTAGTTTAACCTACAAAAAATTAAACAAATCATACCTGACCATCTGTCCTTTAGCTTAAAACACTTTCTACCTAATGCCTGACCCAAACCACTTACCTTCTGCATTTTAACATATTCCGTGACCATTTTCGGATAGAACCTATACTCAGGCGACACAGCCTCATCGTACTTGCTCGACAATGGAGTTTTAAATACTAGGAATTTATTCGCAATAAATCCTTCAGACTTCCTAGGACATTTTAACCATCTCGGCGGCACCCCTCCTGAATTCTGTCGCCTCTGATGCCCATTCATTTCTCTATTAGACTATCGACGAATCCCAAATTGATAAACCACGCGATATTCCAACAATAGCAGCGTCACACACCCCACCAGCCTCTCTTATACTCAAATCCCTTTAAAAAACACATAAAATACACATATTACTATACAATTACGTACAGGGAACCTACCCAAATAGCTCTGTTGTTTCCACTTTCGACCTGTACAGTAAAAACCCCCAATTATGACCGTAATTACCTTACTATTGTAAAACCCCCAGAAGTACTCCGCTTCCCGAGCGTTCCTCCAGTCTTCATAGAAATAACCATGCGTTGGGGGTTTCCAAATCTCGAAATTTTCAACACTTTCTCCAAAAAAAATCTAAATTAAAACAATATTTACTTTCGTTTTCTATTATTCTCGGGAATTACACAAAAATCGCGCTTAATTTGGGACATTCCGGGCGCGAGCTTGAACTCTGAACGTCAACGTGGAATTCACAACAACATTGTACACTTTTTTTTGACAAAAACTTGTGAAAAAAATTGAAACTTTTGAGTGGAAGTCGTCAGTTTTTTAATAATTATTTCCTAATAATTGGAATAATTGTAAAAAAAAGGGAGGATGGAGGCTTTGTTCCCCGAATGTCATGGAACACTTGAACAAATCAACACTCTTTTTGTACAGCTCGAAAGGCACAGGGGACATCCGGATGAAATACAAATTGAAGAAGTGATTGGGAAAAAGCTCGATGAGCTTAATAGGTATGAAATGAATGTTTACTTTTGTTTTAGCGTAGTTCTTCGATAATAGGCCGCCCGCGTTAACCAAGTCGCACGCTATCCGTTAAATGCCTCAGGGGTAGGGGTATGCCTTTCTTTAAGGCTTAAAAGTTCTATTTTTCCTGTATATGCCGCGGCCAATTGTCGAGGGATTGTGTGTGTGGTATTAGCGTTTTAAGGGTTTTTAGTCTGTATGGAGTATGGGCTGAAGTTGTAGTTGGAAATGATGATCTGTATAAAATACATTGAAACCTTATGATTCGCATTAGCTCTATCTGATCCAGCAAGTTTGTTTTTTTATGTAAAGCCAATTGTTTTTCTTTAATTGTTGGTTAAATGTAAAGCGTATTTATTTGTAGGACGTTTGACCGGTTGGAGGTGTATGTGATGAAGGAACCACCGGCTAGGAGACAAGGGTCTAGATTAAAACTAGATCAGATGAAGTATGATTCTTCTCATCTTAATGTAAGTGGTGGATTAGATACAAGGTTTGCATTTAAGTTCAAGCGTCTGTCGAATTATATTTGTATTTTAGCGTTGTACGGTTGGTAATGGTGGTTGTAATTTTCTTTCAGGCGTCATTGCGAACGTTTCAGAAGAGAAGGTATAATAGGGAGAGAGAGCATTCCGACCGTGAAGAACTACTGAACAGGAGGTTCACGACTAATAGTAGCGAAGATACCAGCATTAATATTGACCATTCCATCAATCAGAATAATTCCTTACAGGTTGGTGAAAGCCGTTAAATTGGTGTATCAAGAAAGGTTATTGATGGGGTTTCTAGATTTCTATTCCAAATGAAATTATGCTGAGTAAGTTAATTTTAATATTTTAGAATGCAAACAGAGGAATAGATGACTTGCTCAACCAAGGATATGCAACTCTGGGCAATTTGAAAGATCAAAGAGAAATGTTGAAACGGACGCGAACCCGAATGCTTAACTTTCTAAACACTCTTGGTCTTTCGAATTCTGTAATGAACTTTATAGAGCGTAGAGCTTACCAAGATAAATTTGTACTTTATGGCGGAATGCTTGTAACAGTATCGGTCATGTTCTTAATCTATATGTATTTCCTGTGATGTAACTGATTCGATCTGTGCGTGATATTGATTAGGTTTTTAGTAAGCTCTCCCGGACCCGCATTTTTATTTTCGCATTTTATTTATAGAAATAGACGAAGACAATCATATTTTCACCCTAGTCCTTTGAAATTAAATCTTTTGTTTACATATAGTTAGAGAATATATTACTGTGTCCAAATCGTAGTAATTACGTCTTGAAGACTTTACTTTCTCACCTTTTATTGTGTCTCCTCAACTCTCGAAACAGTTTGATGGGACACTAAATGCTAATGAATTAAAATTAATGAATGCTTATGAAATGATATGGAATTACTCTATAGTCACCGTTGACCGTCTGGTCTATCTTGGTTATGAATCGATGCCAATGCTATTTTAGGCTTTATTCCAGCCATAAAAATAAAACCAGCAGTTTTAACCACTTAAAAATTTCCAGTTTAGTCCTTTTAATACATCAAGTCTGCAAAATGGGTCTTACAGAAAAAATGGTAAAACTTATTATACTCAAGTATATTTTAAAGAGCGCCTGGTTGATCAATAGCAGAGGATCGAATGATATCTGAGTCACCAGGATCAGTAATTGCCAAAGTGCACACCCTGAAGTATTTTCCGCAAGCCGTACCCAACTCGATGTTATTCCCCGAATAGTGATGAACCCCAGTCTTGGCCAACATTGCATAATACTCTATCTCCGATTTCCTACGAATTAAAAAGTTTCCAATCAGTAACCCCTCTTCAATTAGGACTTAATTAAATAGTTAATTCTTAATCAAATCATCCAATTAATCCATACCTGAGTGGTGGAGTGTTATTGGCAATGATGACGAGCTTAGCCTTTCCGTTTCGTAGAGCTTTGATAGATTGTTTATATCCAAGCAATACTTTACCGGACTTCATAACCAAGGCTAATCGAGAGTTAATACTCTCAACTCCCTTCTTCTGTAATTATCATATTTAAAAAAACTCGACATAAGTTAGGCACAGCAGTACTTCGCCAATCCATACTGCTTTACTTTTTTATGAAATTGTTACTTAAAATAAAATTTAAAAGCGCAAACTTACTGCTTTCTTGGCCGCAACCATTCTGCTCCAGGAGGTTTACGAAGATATTGAGGTTAAAAAAACTGTCGGAATCAATAAGATTCGGAAATCAGTATTTAATTATTAAATTGTACGCAAGAAGAAAAGATCCGGCACGGAGGAAAAACTTGGAATGATCTGATAAAATGAACACGCTGCCTAGAATGGAGAATGGACGGAAAGACAGGCTAAGAGCTATTAAATGCCATCTGTCCGATGTCTTCACGTCCTCTTCCCTACGGTTGCATGGGCGTAAACACCATAGGTGCAACCACTGGGGAAACGAGGGTACATTTGTACCCCCTAGTTTTCCAACGTACCCCCCGGACTACCTGAACCTGATAGGCCCTATCCCTTACATGGTACGCAGGCCCCACGCAGCCCCGCTAAGCTGCACCTCTTACTCCTTAATATCCTTTAATGCTATTTGTACCCCCTGGTACCCCGCGTGGTTGCGCCTTCTCTAATCAGTAATCACCAGTTTTTACGTAAAATTGAATGACAAAATCACAAATTGCAGCTGCGGTAATTTATTTATAATTTTAATACACGATGCATCAATGCAGTTTTGGGACAAATGAATTCCCAACTTAGCCTAGGCCAAGCCACTTTACATACATATAAATTAGAAAAGGAAAAATTAGTTACCCTTTTTTTCCCCAAAGATTTTATATTTCTTAAGTCTTGCATAATAAATAATAAACTCGAGTCATATTTTTAGTACATTTTGATTTCCAAAAGCATATCAAAACTCACCCAACCCTCCTAAACCAGCAGCAACCTATTTACCGATTAAACTTTCAATTTACAATAATTTTAAATGAGAATACAATATTAAAATTACAATATTAATTTAATTAAATGAAAAAACAAAGAGAGAGGCCATCATAAAAGGGGCCCCTAGAACAGGGGGCCGGTACAGGACGCCCCTGCTCCTCTAAAAGTCGACCCTGCAGATAGTAGATGGGGGTGCATGGGTGAGTTGGGACTATGCGGCTTGTCTATTCAAAAGGAAGACGAAAGGACGGACGAAACCCACACAGACAGAACGTAGGAATATAGCATAGCCTCTTTTTCCAAGCATTTGTGTAGAATATTGACTAAGCTGCCATTGTTGTTCACTCACATCATCACCTCCTCCCTTATCAAAAAACTGTGACGCCGACTACGAAATACAAACTGCTGACTTTTGATCATACTAAAAAGTCCAAACAAGTGTAATAAAAAGAAGGAAAAGAGGGTGAAGTTGACGTTTTTGAAACTGTTGGTTGTTTTGGTCGGAATTTAAAAGTGAGAAACGGGGAGTGTCCTTCTTCCTTTATTCTTTCGCATTTGTTGACGAGTTTGTTGAAGGAACTCTTTAATAATATTTAGTTTTCTGGGTGAGTGAGAGAGAGACGCAGAGTTCCAACAACAATTGAGAACTGAGCTCCTCGAGGCGAGTGCGTGTCTTTATTTGAGGGATTTAAACAGTTTTTATAAAACTGAAACTGAAACGTTAAGTTGTGGATATTTTTAGAGGTTTTTTTGTGCGTAAAAGTGACAGTTTGTGCCCTTTTAGCTGTCTGTCCCGTTTTTGACTTTTGTGTGCTGCTGGAGGAATTAAAACATTTGTAATCTTCTTAAGCGGACATATTTCAACTGTAGTTTCTTTATCGACACAATTACTCATGTCTACAGGCGTGTCGGATCACCAGGTAAGAATTCTAGATACGGATTTTGATTTACTGCACCTCCAGTTGGGTCTTTAGCTCAGCTAACTTTGATGGATGGAAAGTTGAAGGTTGAATTAGTTTTGACAGATTGGGTTGGTTATTTTTAGAGGAACAAAGGACAAGGAAACTCTGGAAATCAATTGTATGGAAAAGGTAAAGTGTCTAATTGGGAGCCGTTAGCATCAAATCTCTAGTTGTAATTGCAAGGATTTATTAATGTAAAGATGTCGAAACTTTTGAGCGAATTTGTGCATTTATTTCGTTATTTTAGGTAACTCAGGAAAGGATCATCATGGTGAGCATGAAGATGCGGATTCATGGAGAAATCAGCCTCAGGCTCATCATCAACAACAGGTTAGTATATTTTATGGATACATGTACTGTATCTGCAATGCAACTGCTAGGTTGTTGTCAGTGCGAGGGCTAAAATGTTTGTTGATTAGGGATATGGATCTTCAATGGGGTCAGACCCTTACATGTCGTCGTACTATGGATCATTTCAATACCAGCCTGCGTTCGCTGGTGGAGTAAACGAAGGGGGACCATGGTCTACTAATGGCGGTGATGTAGCTTTTGTAGGGGGAGGTGGCTATTCTGGAATGCCGGACTCAGGAGCTGGTGGACATTATGGAGGTGATGGAATGTTTAGTGGGGGTAACGGTGGAGGAGGCTTCAATAATTTTGGAGGACAACCCGGGTTTGGGTATGGCGGTGGTAGTGGATTTCACGGAAACGGGGACTATAATGCGTGGGGTCCTCAACCCCGAAAGCATTACGATGACTATTACAGGTTGGTTAATGTTGTTGATTGTTTAAGTTATTCAAATTTTCTGAAAGGATGATGATTTTGATTTTCAATTCAAATGTTTTTTCAGGGAAGGGATGTACGGAGATGAGCGTGGGATGAAAATGATGGAACAGGGAATGGGCGGTATGGGGATCGGGTCCAATGAAAAAGAAATGAAAGACTTTAAAGAAATGATGCAGCAAAGTGGAGGTGGTCAGAAGAAAACTACGTGGGCATCCATCGCTTCTCAGCCTGCTAAACCTCAGAGCATCAGCAAGAAATCAAAGCCTGGAATGCCTCTACTCCCAATGATCCCAGGGGCTTGGGAGAGCAAAAATGGTATGCCTAAAGCACCCATTGCAGCGCCAGTCCAAGCTCCAGCATGGGAGCGGCCAAAAATGCCTCCCACAGTTCCACAAGCTCCACAACAACCCCCACCTCCTCAGTCATTGCCACATGGAAATCAAAACATTCCTCCAAGTCGAGGCTATCAACAACCACCGATGAGTTTTATGCCTCCTCAGTCACATCAACCTCCTCCTCCTCCTATGATTCAAAAGGCACACCCTCCTCAAAGTTCGCAAGCACCTCTTCAAGTGAGTCATAGCAATGGTAATCATGGTAGTGCATCTGCTCCATCTCCTCCTGGACCTAAATACCCAGGTAAGACATGTGGCCGTATTTACGTTTAAGGCAGTTAGTTTTTCCTAATTTGTTGAGTTTGTATTGTAATCAGTATTTGCTTCTGTAGATGAGATGAAAATGAAAGATTACAATCCTCCGACGTTTGACTTACTGTGTGAAGGATGTCGATTTTTTGTTATAAAAAGTTACTCAGAAGACGACATTCATCGTTCGATTAAATACGAAATATGGTGCAGTACAGAGCACGGTACGAATTTAACTATCAAACAAAGTGAAATTATTGATATTCTGTACCCTATGAAAAAACTACAACCTTTGGTAACTGTATTAATTTATAGGAAATAAGAGACTTGACGAAGCCTACAAAGAAAGAGAAGGCAAAGGTCCAATTTACTTGTTCTTCTCTGTAAATGGGTCGGGACATTTCTGTGGGATGGCTAAGATGATCAGTGCGGTAGACTACCACGCTTCATCATCGGTGTGGTCTCAAGACAAATGGAAGGGCCAATTCAAAGTTAAATGGGTATATGTGAAGGATGTTCCCAATGGAGCTCTTCGTCACATTAAACTCGAGAATAATGAAAACAAACCGGTCACTAACTCACGGGATACACAGGTACTGTTGATTAATTCCATTTCGGGTACATGTTAAAAATTATTCACAAAGAAATGATAGTTGTTTTTGTTGTTGTCAGGAAGTACCGCTAGAAAAAGGAAAGGCGGTGTTGAAAACTTTGCATACCTATCATCACACTACGTCTATTTTTGACGATTTTATTCATTATGAAAAACGTCAGGAAGAAGAAGTACAGCGAAAAGTTGAGGTACCCCCTACCCCTCCACCTGCAGTGAACAGTGGTGAACGCTTTAGTGGCCGAGGGGGATTTCACGAGAGAGGCGGATTTCATGGCAATCAGCAAGGAATGGGAATGCCACCGCCACCGATGCACCATACCGGAAGAGACAGGGATTTTGGACGTGACCATCCTCGAGACTTCAGGGACCATCGCGATCGTGGTGAGCGCGGTGGAAGGGATGGGTTTAATATGCATCCTAGAAATGACCATAGAATGGAGCACCCGCACCCACGAGAGCGAGATCATTACAACAACAGAGATGATAGAGATCGAGAACCCAGGGTTTGTTAGCCTTGTCAAATTTTTAATCCTCCATCTTCCATGAAATTAAATTAGTTGGAATGATGATCTATATAAAAATATATTGAAACCTTATGATTCGTATTAGCTCTATCTGATCCAGCAAGTTTTATGCACTGTGGGCTTCTTATTCTTTTCCTTTGTATACACTGCTATTAATAATTTTTTTTAATGTGGGGTTTAAATATTACTTAGGATCGAATGGAGTATAGGGGAGGTCGAGGTGGGGGCCGGGGTGTGCCAATGAGGAGACCTGGGCCTGAATAATACTTGTCCATCGAAGACCTCAGTGGTGATAGTATCAAGTGAAAGTGTGCATAAAACTGAGATTTCAGTTATGTGCTTAAAGACCACAATTACAAATCCAGACCTTAACCGCTTGCTATTTTCTCCATCTTAAGAAACGTTTAGTTCAATCTCAACCTGATGTTCGGAAATACTACTTCTCGAATTTTGTTTGCAACGGACAAATTTTTAAAGCTAATTCATAATATTTAACACGTAGCTAATTTATCGAACAGATAACACTTTTAAAAACCGTTGAATTTTCTTACTTACGTTTAGTGAAAAATATTCCTCGAGATAGCGTAAATAATTACAGCAACCCCTAGTGCTAAATAGGTATGCCGCCAGCAGATATGATAGGGAGGAGGTGTAAAACTTTTCAACGGAGTACTTTACGTACTACAAAGGTTCTTCAGTATGTATTCATTCATCCACCCACAATACTTAAGTTGTTGCAACATTTGTGAGCGGTGGAAACTATTCACCTGCGTCCTGCGTGGTAAAACTAGTGAAACGAAACAAAACAGTTATTTAAATTCATCAGCTTTTTGTGGACTTCAAGGTGCGCTGTGATAAAAGAAAGATGCACCTACAAAAGATTGTTCTTTATTTTGAAATCCTGTCTGCAAAGCCAAACCGATGATAACCCGCTTTAAACTATACTTTTCAAAACTTTTGTGTCTTGTCACAATAGGATTTCTCGATTGCAGAAGCTTCTATAATGTGGCATGATAAGCACTATAAACGAGTGGAGAATTTTAAGCGTTCAGTGAATTTGACGCTCGGAATTCAAGTGTTCGACCATTCCGTTCTGATACTCAAATTCAAAACGAAGGGTGTAAAAATGGTCGGTCGGCGTTTCATGTTTTCGAACCCCCTTCGCCTTCGTGAACCTTTAGTGTGATGGTGAGTGACGCAATGGACGGCAAAATCAGTCAGTCGTGTTAAAAAAACTAAAAAATTAACTCAGTTTTCCTTTTCCCTTCACAAGAAAGTTATGAAAC
>JAQFZX010001057.1:0-37049 GCA_034682405.1 Hydroisotoma schaefferi | reverse complement strand
AAAGCTGGGAGAATGCATATTTGAGAAAATAAAGTTAAAAAAAGTTTGGTTGCTATGGCAAATTAATTCATAGATTTGATGGAAAAAATTCCGTTTGAGATCCGTTGTTTTGCAATTCAGCGTCTCATATTACATGGTATCGACGTCCTCTTCTTATTCCAGTTTAATTTAAGTAGCATGAGCAAAAGAGCTAGACCGCTAGACGTAGTTGTTCACTGCTTTGTTTTATTGCTTAAATTCAAATTAGATTAACCTAACGCATCCAAATACACTTTTTTCTGCATCATCAGAAGCCTTAGAATTTTGAGATTAGTATCCTTTATGATACTGCTAGCAGCAGCAATAAACATTCAAGACTTTACGACAGGTAACTTTTAAAGGAGAGGCAGGCTCGCGTGGAAAGTTTACCATTTCTTTCTCCCCCTTTTTCTTCCTTATTATATCCGTCTGTGATACGAGTATGCATGTGAATTGTGATTTGCCTTAGGTTATCTGGGTTCCTCAGATTTATCCATGCATTTATTTCCCAAGATAGATTATAACATAACCTGGCTGGGGAATTTATCCAGATGCGATGCGATGGCAATCAGAAGAGACGAATTCTAAATTTAAGACTTGCAACACAGCCCTCAGGTCGTTATGAATGGTTGAGAAGTTTTATTATCCAAGGTTAATATACTCTCAAACAGCAAGGATCTATTTGCATTGATGGCTAAACTCAGGTTAAGCTCGGTCGGTTAGCAGATGACACACGGTGACGGTTGAATAAAATCTAGGATTTTCACGAGTATTTACAACTTTTAAAACTTTATTCATTGTGAAGTCAAAAGAGACTTTGCTAAAGAAACGTGGCACTAGAATATGACAGCTCTTTAAATCTTAAAGCGATAGCAGGAAACGCGTATGGCATGGCAGTTCAGCTCCTTCGTGATGTGTGTATTAATAAAAGGACATATGAATGAGCTTACTTGTTAAAAAGTCACAAGCGTAGGCTTTTGGTCGTGAAATAAAGAGAGGAAATCAAAACTTAAAATAGCATTAATTCTCTTTTATGACAGTCAAGGAGAGCTACAAGTGGGAGATGAGATAATAAGCATCAATGGAAAGTTCGTTCGAGGTCTCAGCCAACCCGACGTCTACTCTTTGATGATGAGTGGATTAAAACGAGACATGGACTTTGTGATTTTGCGACATCTATCTACATCATCCCCTCCACCACCTTTACCCACATCTCCAGCTCCCCACTGCATCTTGCAGGAGTCTCAAAACAAAACGATAATAAAAATATCCTACGAAGATGAAGCAAATGATGAGAAGAAGGCTCGTAAAAGTAAAAACAATGGGTTTGGATCCACATCTTCTAGATCCAAAGGGAATCGTGTAGCATTTGAAGATGAATCTAGTCATTCCACAGCCGATATTAATTCTGCCAGGCGAAAGTTTGTCAACAGCTTGATGGAGTCTTCGTCAAATACGGCGTCGTTAGACCTATCTCCAGCAGGAAATGGTAGTATGGAAAGAAAAAAGACAAAGGATGAGTCGCCCTCATTCTGCACCCTTCCAAGACGGCCCAAATCCTCATGTCTCACGTCGATGACCATTGTCTTTGAGAAAGGTGGGGGTAAAAAGCCATTGGGTTTTACCGTTGTTGGAGGCAAGGACTCACCCAAGGGAGACATGGGTATTTTTGTCAAAAGCATTCTGCCTAACGGTCAGGCCATCGAGGATGGAAGGCTCCAAGAAGGTACTGTTTATTACTTTATGAATGGTCTAGTCATATTTTATTTTTGTTGAATTATAAAATTTGTCTCAGTGTCACATCCTCCTCTCTACTGTGCTTTAGACTGCAGGCCTTTTGTTACCGTCGTGTTTCTCTTGCTTTTTTTAAATGTTCAGATATCCAAGATTTATTTTCTGTACTATTTATTCACATGGTTGACTGAATAGAATGCAGCCAGTGTTAAGCTAATACAAAGAGAAAGCTAATGCAGAGAGAATAGGTCTGTGCCAAATCTATTTTATTTTTTGGATCTGATTATGCAGAAAGAGCAACGCAGGCAGACTTCAAATCAGATATAGCTAAGTTAAGATGAGAATGGCTTGCATGAAAACAATATTGCTCTTTTAAGACACTTCGTTTAAAAGAAGATTTATTGCCATATTCTTTACCAACCAGACCGTTTTGTGTAATCCGTAGCCTTGTTCTTGATCTTGAATAAGTGGAATACAGAATGTATAAACTACCATTTCTTTTACTGGCCAGGAGGTTGTATTCATTTTATTTTTCTCAATTTGTTGTTCTCTGTTGACTTATTGCTTTTTTGGCTAGTAAGAGGAAAAAAGTAAAATCGGACAGAGTCTTGTACCGAGACTGATTGAATAAGAACTTTCTTGCTGGACAAAGCGTTGTAACAAAGGCTCTTTTACATAGTATTCGGGTATTGCAGTGAAGAGAATGCTACTAGAAGTCTTCAGATAAAGTACAGAAACGGACAGATTTTGGAGAGCGTTGTACTACCGTAGAAATAAAGAATTGACAGTATGTTTCCCCTGCTAATGGCCAGCACAATTCCCAAAAGGCTATAAATAAGGGCTATGTCGAATGCTGTTACAAATGAACCCGTCACCCGGGCATTGTGTGTTCTCTTTGGCTAATGACTGTGTTTTGTTCTGATTTGACCATAGGGGATGAAGTTCTCGCCATCAATGGAGATTCTATGGACGGACTTACACACAAGGAAGCGGTTGATTGCTTCAAGAAAGTTAAACAAGGCCTGGTTGCAGTTACAGTTAATAGAAGAACCAAGAAAAAAGCGAATTCTCTCAAATCTCAATCCTGTGACAACCTTATTGAAACTTAATATGTTATCACAAAAGAAATTAAATCAATAGTCCGATGTTTGTAATTAGGCTGAGGGTAAAAGTTTTATGTAAGCTCTTGGTTACATGTAATTATTTATCGTTTGAGTTTTGCGTAAAAGCCAAATGTACTGTGTTCTGTATAGTATTAATTGCATTACCGTTTTAAACAACGTACTTCATTCACTGTGAACTTAATGTACATAAGGAAAGGAAGCAAGAGGGCCTATCCTGGAGAAATTAGTGGGTACTGATTACTAATTAAGGCCATTTTAAAAGATTTTAATCTACTGATACATTCTCTGGGTGTATAACATGTATGGACAAAAATAGTTATAAATAATGCAATTTTTATCTTAGGAATCCTATTTAATGCCTTTTTTATTACTTAAACAAGTTAGTACAGTGAGATATCTTCGAATTGTTGACTAGTTCCAGAGAACGATTTAAAAGCATGTACTAATAATAGTAATAGTGTAATTAGGAGCTGGTCCGGTCACAAGGTCCGAAATCAATGGATATCTCTTTGTACAGGACAAAGAAGTAGAATTGTAAGAAAAGTATAAATGTGTAGCATTTTCTAAGCTGTCTATCGACCGTACATTGGACGTCACATAATAAAGTTGCTCGTATTTTAAAATTTATGTAGTTAAATAATCAGTTGCAAATGAATAACGGGAAATAATTTGACGTTCACCTCCAAGCCTAGTTGCAAAGCTACGCTTTTTGTTTTCTGAATCTGATACATGTAAAGTCTAGATCTAGTAGTGCTGCATTAACCATGTGTAATTTCCCGTTTTTCTTGTTTTGTATCGCTCCTTGTGATTTACCAGATTCATACATTTATTAAGACATTTTATGCATTTCGCCAGTAGATAATTTAATGAAAAATGTATATGTTTAATGATCACTCAAAACCAAGAATTATAATTCATGTAAATACTTCATAGAAATAGAAAGATTCCCCAGAATTATTTCAGGTTTGCGGTTAAATGTCAGGAAATAAATTGCCGAAGTCTAAATTACGTTCAGTCAGCATAAGCACTTCTGTTCTGCCTGGAAACCGCAAACTAATTTGTTGCGATTCAGTCGAAAACCCGCTTATGCATCGAAAAGGGAGAAATTATACAAAACAAGATATCCGTAGTATTAAAGTAATGATGAAACCGAAACCTCTAAAGAACTCTACACTAAATTATGAATTTTGTTCACAATTTGTTAGTTACATATTTCAAAGGAATGGGAATTCCCAGTTGTCCAGTACCCTTACTGTTCAATATTTTCAGTCTAGATAGGTATCCCTTTAAAAATACTTCTCAACGACAGCCAACTCTGAATCAAGCATTGAGTGTTTTAAATTATTGGTGCTGGTGCTGTTAAGGTATAAATTTCGGTGGTGTAGTTTTAACAATTTATGAAGATACAATTTATTTTGTGTAAGTATTCGTTTTCTGGGCGCGTGGGCTTATCTTATACTTTAAAATTGGTATCGAGTGGTAAAAATGAGGCACACAGATTCTATACTTTATTTTCAGTTTTAGAAGGTTCCATGTAGATCTTCTATATAGGAAATCAGAAAGAAGTGTAATGAAAGTGCCCTTCAGCAATTCAATGTTTAGAAAAGTTTAAAAGAAAACGATATTGGAGCTGACATATACATATTTGCGTTCAGATAAGGCAGGAAAATTTTCGAGGAATCTCGATATTTTTCTTCTTTTCTACTTTCAGGATGAATTCTGAATTCCATAAAAAACCTTTTATAATCAGACAGAAACAATAAAGTCGAAGGAAGTTTGATGTCCTCCAGCAGTCCTGTTTTGTCACCTCTGTAATAGCTTGTCATATTTTCATATTTAATATGCCATTATTCATACTCCCGTGTGTTTTTTTCTAACTCCAGTGAGAGTTTCCGAATCCCAATGTATCTCTATTTTCAGCTGTAGCAAACTACTGGTTTACAGATTTTTCTATGAACTTTGTGTTTGGCTTAGGTTTGTACTGAAGCGAAGTCCACAAGGTATAACAATTCAGTAACTTAAGTCAACATCATCCTTTGAGCTGAAAATCGTCTACATCCTTCCTAGATTCGATCCTTATTTTTCAATTCCATTCCCTTCGATCATGATCGACCTTCAGGAGTAAAAGGGGAATTATTTTATGCAATTATTTCCTCCACCGTGAGCACAGAAAGTCTCCCTGGAGTTTCTAAGTTAAAGAGATTATCAACGGTCTGATGCAACTCCTGAGAGAATTTTCCTAGAACCCAACCGAAGAATAGACTTCCTAGGTCATTGTAAATGTAAATCGTGATGCTGGTTGCACACTGCAACATTTAGTTATAAATGCATATCCCACATCACAGAGCACAGAATAATCCCATTTCTTCCACAGATTTGACAATATGAAATCCAATGAGCTCAGCCACAAGATGATTCTATTGTGGTCATTCGTCCATTGATTTTCCATGTTGAATGAACGATTACGGTTTATTTTTTGCATCATGGTTTTGATCCAATTGTCAATGCTCGAGTTGACCAAAACGGGACCCTCTAAATAAGTACGCGATTTACTCAGGGTAGCTTATATGGCAGCAAACTACCTACGCACACAATCGCACACCCTGTTTCTGTGTCTCCCTATCCCTATTTTTCGCTTTATAGTATTACCTGGTTGATAGAAGTCGAACTCAAAGTCATCTTTCCAATTCCGTTGAAGCAGGGAATGAGATTTGCTCTAGGATGACATCAAAGAAAAGAAAATGTATTGCATGGAACAGGCATCAAAAGTACAAAATCTTTACAGGTTTTTCGAGCAGAAATAAAGGCTCTAGTAGAAGAGTAAATTCTTCAGTGCACACTTGGCTGGTTAAAGTATTCTTAGGACATAAGTCACAGTCAGGGTTGGCCCATTTGTTATACAATGATTCTTTACTTTACCAGGGACTTAAATACAGTGATAAACTTTGAAACTTATAGGTATGTAATTCCTTCAGCTATTGTGGGCTCCTTTGCTGCACTAACCATTAGTGATCCCTTCTTGTACAACCAACCACTTCCTCCTGGAAGGAAGTAGCATTTTAGCATGTAATATGGAAGAAACATTTGGATTCGGATGAAGGGCATACGAAAAGGCTTTACGGAAAGGAACCCTACTGGCAACCGGGGAAGGTGGTAAGAAATGAGTAAAAGAGTTGTGAGTGAAAAGTTTTATTCGGTGATGCTTTCTTCCACCTTGTTTCACCTCACCTTTCCTTCTGTAGTCACAGTGCATACGGACTTTTTCTAGTAAAAGCTGTGAAGTGTTTACGAAGTAATATAAGTCCATTGCAATATGGGAAGCTCAGGTTTGCTATTTATTTCCGTAAATCCTAAAATGTATCCTATGCTTCACTTGGTGAAAAGTGCAACGACTTACTTAACTCAGTCAGAAAACTTAGCCCCTAAGTGTTGTCCACCCTTATTTAAGAAAGTAGGTGGTGGCATTTGGAAGATTTTTTGCCTCCGAATTTCAGTTCAGAGTATGTATAGTACTGCAGGTAGCTTAGGCAGGTTTACTCACTCAATCCCTTGTATTTTATAAGAACCTGTAAAAGTAAAGCTTCTTAAGAGGGTATCAGTTTACAAAAAGTGGTAAAGTGCATCAGGCTTCTGTACACATTTTCCCAAAACATGCCATGCAAAGTGATAATGCACGGACTTATAAGTACCCAAACAAACCCAAAAAGTGCGTGTGTTAGGGAATACATCAGAACTATACAATGCACCGTGTTGAAAGCATTAAGGCTGCATCGATTTCTTATTTGAAATAAATAAAGATAAGTCCTAAGCAGGTAAAAACATAGGTGGATTTGTATGTGAATACCAAATGGGACATCGCTTAAACGAGGAAAAAGGAATAAATAGATGCAGATGCGGTCATGCATCATGTATTACACAGAAGAAAGGTGCCTTTTAAAAGGAAAAGAATACGAGTGCATCTATGCATTTGGCTATCTAAGAGTTTTAAAAGATAAGCAAAATAATAATACCTGGGAGCCAAACAACTTGTGAAGGTATATATAGATAAGGTACTCTTCCCATTACTCCTCATATGTGCATTTGGGCCGTTCTTCAGTGTACAGGATTTTATGCCACTGGAGTCTGCAGAGTCTGACTTTGAGGAGGGCTGCCTTCCTCGGTCTCAACTGAACGACGACGGTGGATCTGCAGGGAGGAAAGTGTGCCGGAGAGTGGCTTTCCCGTGGAACAAGTTCAGTTGGAAAAGTGTTCACGGTCCGGGAGGACCATAAACTGAGAATCTGGAAGCATATACGGCTTGGCACTGGTACAGAACCCTCCACGAGCAGTGATCTCATTTGGCCTTCGGAACCATTGTGTTGAGGAACCTGATTCCTCTACACAAGAAACCAAGTACCCCAACCACTCATCATTACCCTCGTTCCAGATGAGATTATTATTACCACTAAATTATATTACTATGAAAAATCTTCCAAGTTGAAGGTACGTCTTTGTTTTCGATCACGTAGCATTGCATGCAATCTAGCAAGCATCCCGTATCATTTTATCCTGCAGCTATTGCCACATCACATTATTGTACCGTAGCTCTGTAGTATTGTTGCAGGCAATTGTAAAAATATTGTTGTGATACTCCGACTGATTGTGAGATACATTAGGTATAAACACTTAATTATACCTGTCCAGTCTAGCCAGGTCCAGCCAGCGTCCCTTCACCATACCCAATTGCAGTAATAATAAGTAATAGGAATATAATATGTCGTAATGTCTATGTATGAACTGCATAGAAAATGGCTTTAAGGTTTCAAGCAAATCATAAACAGTTTTTTTTTCTACTCCGGGTTAACTTTTAACTCAGAGCTGGTTTTAAAGAAAGAAGCCACGGGGAAAAAATCAAAGTAGTCTGTGGACATGGACCTGGCTATTAAAAAGCTCGGATACAAATACACAACAAGCGTATTATACTTGGCTACAATGTACTTTAATGTAACAGTCTGGTGTCGTCGTCGAGATTGTAATAAGTTAAGCCTTGCCACAACAGATGTTTGTTGAGCACTTGCTTAATCTTAGTAAAAAAGATGATAATGATTGTTGGATAATAATATATAAAACAGTATTTTCTCAACTCCCCTCTCTAAAACTTTTTAGAAAAGGCAATAGCAACAAGCCCTGACTCAGGATCAGGAGGATAGTACAAGTATTCATGCAAGTATATTCATCTCTTTCTCAACCAAACGACGGCAAAAGGGAGGAATGATGATGAGATAGAAAAACCACCAGCATAAGAAGAAAAAGACCATCACTTAAGTTGTAGTTTGGTAGTTTGATGATTTAACTTCGGTATGAAGATCCCTTTGATGCTGTAATCTTAGATGTTGGCCAACACGTGAATCCATAAAGGGGACTGGATCCTGCAGATACTTTTTTCATCACTATTACTACTTTGAATTTCACCCTGACCAGACTGAGTGGCTGAACTTGAGCCTCTGATTTATATTTTCATGGAGAGAAAACCCCAAGCGTCCTTTCGATTGAGTATCCTTCCGATTTAAAACTAATTTTATATACTCTCCCTACCACTGACCGGGCAACTGACCACTAATAATACTCTATCAGCAGAGCTTGACATGAAGCAAATCCTTGGGGACAATTTATCATTTCTTAGTGCCCCTATTAAGCGTAAGTGTCATAAGTGCGTCTAGCCAGCATCATTTATCTTCTGGGATAAAGTAAAATTGGATCGTTTTTATAAACCTTGTCCGTGGATTCGGTTAGAGATTATACATCTACGCGGAGAGTAGTAGTCACTGGCTTATGAAAAAGTGCAATGAAAAGAACAGAACGCAGAGACTAAATGGTTTTTTGCTATTCTCATGTTATTACTAACGCTGGTTGGTACTTTAAAAAAAGGATGGACTGAATTTTGAGAAAATTTTAATACTGAAGAGGTTTTCAAAATCGTATAGCAAAACAACTCAAGTGGATTTACTCTCCACCAAGCAGCATCACAGCATCAGGTCAGTACTACTAATAGTATATTATTCAAATGAGAACTTTATGGTTTTGCATAGAAGCTCAAACAAGAAGATTTGTTGACAAAATATTCAGGACACCGTATGTATTCCCATTCCGACATGTGTTTAAATGGAATCTGATTGCTTTAATTCGTTGTCTACATCATAGTCGTCTTTGCTTATGGACCGGGTGGCAAGCATTCATTACTTTCAATGCAAGATTTAATATTGAACCGTGTAAACGTCGTTACCATTTGGATTGGTACCAGACGAATATAAACCAGCCAGCTCATGGTTATTTCCATTGAGTTTCCAACAACCGTTTCACTGTCATCAATTCCACTAAATGGACTAAAGAGCCGGAATTTCACGGGCTATTTATTATTCTCTGCATTTCAATAATATCAGAATGAAGGATAAGAAAGATTAGTATAGCCTGCTGAAACTGCCTTTTATGTGAGCAGACGAGATTTCTCATTCCTAGTTTCAGAAACTTGAACAGGCTCGAGCTGACTTTTCAATCAGCTCTCCAAAGGCTTCTTGTTACAATTTACAAATCCAGACTCCATTTCATTTCACTCTGGATTCCCTTCACTACCAAAAAAACAGCTTATTCATTTTCAACCTTCTTCACGACGGAGTTAGTTCAATTAGTTGATCCTCAACTCAACCCCTCTTTATAGATATTCGGATGCGTATCAAACTTCAATTTCGAAACAACTAACCATGTTATACGAGTATTAGAGTTGAGTACAGCATCTATATAGAGTAATAATGCAATTATTTTTACAAATGAAATACCAAACCCTAGACTAGCACTGCTACTATCTGTTGTTAGTGAACAAACAAAGTTTTGTCAATAAAATCTTATTATTCTTGTTGGCATCAGGACATGACAAAACGCTCTAGGAAAGTATACTGAAACTGAGGGGAAGAACTAGGGCTCGTTGAGTAGTTTATTTTGTACTGCCAATTTACATGATGTTTTATTTCCGTCTATTCCTCTTTATACTCGTCTTCTGTCTTTTTGAGCCATGTTGCACAGCTAAGCAAACTAACTAACCAAAGTCTCTCAGCTTTCTTCCAAAGCTCTTGTGTTCACAAATCCGACACTCGACCCATAAAAAATCATTTCTGTACTTTTTGAAACAACAAGGAAAGCAACTGAAGAAGCTTTATATTTTACTTGAGGGTCTACGCTGCCAACATGCATAAATATATTATTTTACTATGCACTTTCTTCTCTACTAATCCGCCAGCTTTTTCAAGACGAGTGGTCACTCAAAAGCTTATACCAAAGTAGCCTGAAGCAGCCGTACAAAGCTTTGAGAAATTGACATTTTCTTAGTGAAGCCACGAAGGCTTCTTCTTAATCTCAATTGTACACAAAAATGCTTAGTATAGCATTCATCTTTGGATAATAAGTGTGTATATTTTTATGCATAACGCTTTTTATCTGAAGCTTACAGAACTTATACTGTGACTGTATATATTTGTATCGTCATAAAGTGAACATATCAATAAAATTCTGTTGAATTTAGTTAACGGATGTTTGTCCGGATGGATCCATATCTGAGCAACAGCGATGCATTCCCAAACGCGTTGTGAGATTTGGGCATAAAATGAAGGGAAAGTTAAGGGGCAGCGTTTAGTTGATAAGTGATCTGACTTGGACCTGGACCATCAGTTCTTTTTTCTTGGGGACTGCATGTGCACTTAAAAGGGGCCAAGGCCTTATGTGGAAAAGAGTGTAGGTACAGAGTGCAGTTAACGTAGTGTCGTAGTTGCAGTAGAGCTTTCTCAATTGGTACAAGCGAACATAGCCTCATATTTCATAATATGGGCTTATCCGACTACTGTTCTATGCTAGCAAATTATTCTTCACTTGTATAATAAAACCTTACCTTGCTACTATTCAGTAACTATAGTCTTTCTGGTTGATCCATTTGCTATGACGAATATCTCATAAAGAGCGGACAGAGCACGTTCCACAAAGAATTGGATAGATAAATGAATTTATTTAGGAGGAGACAGGACTGGGAATTGTCTATGGACCTTCACAGAGATAGTGTTGAATTTGAAGGAAATAAATGACTCGAGAAGTCACAACAATTTATCCATATCCCGTAATAATTCAGCAGCATCCTTTACTAAAAGTAAAGTGTAGGTACATCTCTGTCCCTTGTTGTTTGTTGTTATTTTGAATTAGGGTTCCATAGCAGAGAGTTAGAGGATTTAGTTGGATAAAATAGGTACCTGGCAGGTTGATAGAGTTACGCCCACCGTGAAAGATTCTCTTTAGTTTTTTCGTATTTTTAGCCAGTTCCATAACAGGATGAAATCATCTCATGCATGAAAGTAATCAAGTTAACCCAGCCATACCTAAAAAGAACTTACTATACATATTTTTCGTCCGCCTCGTTGTGGAAGTAGTGGTATTTTCCACAATTTTTATCTCTCGGTGTCCATAAACCTTAATATTCGTTGTACACTTTTGGAGTACTAATGTAGGGCGTGTACTCGGTCCCTTTCTATTCTACCTTTACCAACAGAGAGGCTTCATTGCTGGATAAAATGAAATGCAACTCCAGGAAAAACTACTCTGGTAAATTGAACACCTCAACTCTTTCCGTGCAGAGTAAAGAGACTTGACGGACTGTAGCCAGGAGATGAGAAATACTTTGTGGGTGATTAGTAAACTTTTATTCTATAAGAACACGAGTAAATGAACCAGCAGACAGAACCATGCAATCAAAAAGTAGTCAATGATTAGAGTGATCCTGTGACCTTTTGGGTTGCTGGAACAAATTCGGATGAGCAAAAATTATTGAAATGAAATAACAACATGAATGACCCAGATGATCTTGTAATTAGAGCAGACTTCCAATCCATTAAATAGTTTTTTGCTCCATAAAATTAGGCAGCTTTACATTGGTGTGCATAAAAATTATATTCTTAACCGGTGTTCATGTCTCATTTCTTTTGTGCAAATATAAATTTATGAGGAAAGGGTGACTTTAAAAAAACATTATGCAAAAATTGGACAAAAAAATGAAGTTTTTATCTCCCCTAGTCCTCCGGTGTGCCTGTGTTAAAAAAGTTAGTAAACCTGTAACATGAGCTAGATTTTTAATTCCTTGCTAGTAAAATGGCAACTGCTCTCTTGCATTTAAAGTAAGCAGGTAGAGCCTGAACAAGGGAAAAGGCTCCAGTAATAATTTTGTTGATCACGAAGAAAAGATTGGATCCAGTGTGAAATGCTTAATAATAGGAGACCCTAACCCTCAGCTATAAATACTTTATTTCTTTTTATAATGGCGTGGTGGCAGTGGGGACACCATACCGAGATTCCTTCCAGGGTACCTCCTAAACAATTTAAAATAGGGTGTTTGGAAATTCGAAATGGCTCACGGAAGAATACCTTCATGTCATTCCTTCCCTTGCTAATAAAAGACATTATATTATAGATTATGGATGTGTGCTGGATGGAAGAAATACTGTTTTCAGTTCATCTTCCCTCAAAAGATACATGAATCTAAGGTTTGGTTCTTTGGCCATGCCAAAGTAGGGAAGGAAGGAGGGTTACTTTTGTGGTTGCTCGCTACTGATACTATTTTCAAGAATAGTAGTACAAGCGTTGATCCTTATTACTTTTCCCGTATGTGTCTAAATATAATACCCGCTATCCAGACCTTGCAGAAGAGATTTTTAGTATGTGCCCGTCGTGTAGACATATTGGAGTATAAATGTCCCTAAGATTGCGATCAATTGATATTTTATTTTATTCTATCTCAAGTTCTTCCTATGATAGTTGGGCCTGTCTTCTCTCGTTTATGGACATTTGGTCGCCTTTTCCCTTCACATTTAACCGCACCGCATTTAAAGCAGTTCCGAAGAATACGTCTCTTTTTAGGGAAACTTATAGTACAAGAGTTTTCTAAGCCTGTGTCATTGCCATTACCTAAACTTATCTCTCGGCTTCAATAGTATACGTTAAGACTTATCCCATTAGAGCCGTCGTCATCATCATAACGTAAGATTTACCTATACTGAGAATGAGCTTTCTTATCTAGAAACGATTTGTCCTAAGTGTCGAGAAAGGCCTTTCACATTATGTTGAATTTCTGGCGTAAAAGTGACTAAAGGTTTTCTAGGTGTAGCAAGTGGACATTGGGCAGCTCGGTTGGAAATTCGATTAAGTTGAAGATGAGGCAATAAAAGTGTGAATGGGTATAAAGTAATGCTTTGATAAATAAACTACAAAGTCCCAAGAAGCACTTTGAAAATCTCAGACACATTTTCGAAATTTAGCCTTTAATTTTTCTTCGTATGATTTTTGTACGAGCAACTTGAAAATAGATTGTTGGAATTCATTGAATTCGTTAATCCGATTTAATATAGGATGAGATTTAACATTTCTTTCATGCAAAAATTAACGCAGCCAGACGCAAGATTTCCTATTTTATTCGTTATGATTTCTTCCTTCCGTCCTTTGCTCCAGCAGCCTGTTAGAAGTTTGATACCTACTTACATAACCGATGGAATGCATGGCATATGTTTAGAGAGGTGAGGTGAAGTGACTCGTTGCTTTGTGTAAACATATCCTCTGATTTTGATCTGGACCACATGCTCAATACAACGATGTCAAAACGCAGAAGACGATAGGCTTTTACTTTTCTACCGAATCGCATTTTGTTCCCTAGATTGCTCAAAAACGGATTGGTTTTTCCCTCTTATCCCCTGATACTAAAGGACCTTAAACTAGCCTAAGGTATGAAGCTCGGTTAAGTAGATGGAAAACAAGGAATCTGTACAACAGAAGAAACCTCAATTGCTCATTCAAGCGTGTTTGACAGGAGAAAAATCTCCGGAAAAATATTTTCCTTTCCCCATGGCTTTACAAGTGAATGGCTGATTTTATGTCGGTCGGTCGGTATTTATTTCTATGTAATGTTGAACGTGTTTAACATTTCCAGTTGTCCTTTTTCTGATCTCATTTTTTTTATCCGATTTGAACCTTTGTCTTGCAAAACTTGGTCCCAAATCCTTAGGATCGGCAGATGTTTTATTCATCACATCTTTATAAGAAACTTGTAACGACCGACCCACCGCAGCAGTGCTGAAATGCAGAGAGCAACTGACTGTTTGCTGGTTAAACTGAGTCTTAAGGATTAGTTAGTTACCTGTACAATCTTATTCAATGGCAATTGCAAGTAAATAAAAGTGGGTATATCCAGTGTTTCGGTCGCAGCATATGTGTTTGAAGATTTTGTAGGGTAATATGCGTGGACGTCTTTCAAGGTGCAAGGGCACCGTGCAGCAGCAGACGGTGAAGCAGATTGGATCTGTAAAAAAGTGATTTGGCAATTGGCAGGACGTTATTATACGTTTCCTCACTTTTACTTTTTCTTTCTAGCAGTGAAATTGTATGGCTTGTGCTTGTGGCGGGTGCTAAAACAGTGGATATTGACCTGTGATGAATGCAAATGAATTTGGCTCTCTCTTGGTTCATTACATTGGGCATTTTTCCTCTAAAGTAAATGAACCCTTTTGAGTAACTGACAAATTTCTAATTAACTATTTCCAAATTTTTACCGTAGTTGTACACTTATTTATTTGTTATAGTATCTGCAGAGTTTTTCTCAAACGGCTAAGCCTTTGCAAAATATTTTTTTTAAAAAACAATTCTAACTGACTGTCTTTCGAATTTTTGCTTCATGTTACCGGTTTTTTGCCCATTCAATAAGGTTCCCAAAAAAGTATACCAAGCCCTAAAAAATGCAAGCCTTTCTTTTCATAAATTACTCTCTTCAACTCTTATGCATGATGTATGCATTACTACGATTATGGTTAAGGGACTGCAAGGAGAGGAGAGCCGTGGATAATTCCAATTCATAATTTACCATGCATGCTAAGAAACAATATCTTACAGCCACTCAGAGAAAGAATTTGAAACTAAAAGTAATGAAAAACATCTAGTATCCCTTTGTCAAACTTTTGTCCGTGTCACACAGTCCCTTTGTTGGAGTCACTTTTCCAACAAGGCAGTAATTGCTATAGGCATGAATAAAAAGTTTTTTTAAACGCATGAACTTAACTCCAAGCAATGATTTTACCTTTACCAACTAACACCAGCACTAAAGAAACTAAAAGATCAAAACCCCTTTTTATTAATAACCTGCAGGTAACTTCTATTCAACCCGCCTCCCTTCGCATCTCTTCTTGAGCAACATTTACTTACATTAAACGGAGTAGAGATATAAAACTACTCGGAGTATAAAATGAGCCTTCAGCTAAAATACCCCTGGAAATAATTTACAAAAAGGTGGGTTCTCCAGCGAGAACTATCTGACTTTAGATTACCTTTTGCTCTGGTAATTCCTTCCTAAAATCTAAAATGTCTCGCGTAGTAGCTTTAAACACTGAAGTAGGAAAACAACAGGGATAGGGGAAGATTCACGAGCACATTTAAAAAGCTACGCATTAGTACTTGTATCAAGTGTTTAAAGGCTTACCTGAATTTATGCTTGGATACCGCACTTGTTACCTGCACCTTAGCTAATGCATTTATCTACGTAGGTGATACGGAGGATTCGGGTCTTTCTCACGATACGACTATTCGAATATTTATAATAGACGAAAAGATATTAGTGGATCAATGGTTGTTGGTTTCCAGGAGATCTCAGAGATGTTCAAGATTATTATCATGAAAGACTGCTACTGTTGTTAGCGAAGACAAAAATAATGAAGCTAAAAAGGAAAATTACGCCCATCTCCAGCCTCATGAAAGCCCTCTTGACGTCCGAAAGCTTACTGTGTTTTACGCTAAGCTCTTTAAACCCGCCTGAGAGAAAGGAGGAATCATTAATATTTAAAAGATTTTGGAGATAAGGACCTACTAGTGGATCTCTGCAAGTAGTTGCTACTTGTACGTGCTACATACGGTTCGAACTCCGAGTTAAAAATGTACTACATTATTGAGTCAGTCAGTAGTCAGTAATTATGGTAGTTTCATTGCGTTTACACACTGCATGTTATGCTAAAGTAGATCCCTCAGGATTTGTCGCCTCCGATCTGAGACCTTTTCGAATAATTTGTTAACTTTCTGTATAGTCTTTGTGGACTGACTATTAGCATGTGCCTGGAGACGACCTGTTTTATTCTTGTTCAGCCTTAATGAGATAGAGTGGATAATATGCAAAGTAGGAGGACTTTTAGGAGTTTTAGGATCACTGCTGGAGTGATAAGCCACTGGTCTGGTGGGATTTAAACTTTATGCTAGCAGTCCTGAACATTTTTAATTCAGGGTATTCTTCCACTAATGACTCGTAGAAGCAAAAGCAAACCAATGTTTACGATTTGATTCTATTTTGGCCTGCGGTTCAGTAGTTGCTGTATTGTAAACACAATAAGTAGGATTAGCAAGACAAACTGCTAATGTCTGACTTAAGTTTAGCAAGCCGAAAGTGCGATTGCGAGTGACTAACTTACTAACTAAGAATATGAACTCTACGAAAGGATAATTCGTTTGGCAGAAACTAGTTTATGCTTGAAGGCAAAGGCAATGCAATAATATTAAGTTTCACAGCTACTACTGTTATCACATTTCCTGTTTGGGACTCCTATTCTTTCAACTTGCGGACATAGTATCGAGTAAACAAAATTGTAGCAGTATATGGACCTTAAAACTGGTTTATTTCCGACAAAGTAAACTAATAATAAGAGTACTAAAAAGTAAGTATAAATCCTTTACATATTCCGAAGTTGGACTGTTGTTGGGTAGGTCATATAGTATGATGAGAAAAGTAACATTGTATCTTGCTCTAACAAAATTTAAATGAACTAATGAAATTGGTGAAGAATATCATGCGTCCAGTAACATTTATATACTTCAATGCTATCTATGGATAAATGGCATATATTTGAGTCATTTCCGGCTTACCATAAGTTACTCAGCCACAGCCTCATAAAATTAATGTTCTTCTGAGAATCGTATTTACTTACAATTTATTCTCAAGTATCAGGCGGATCTGGAAGAAATTAATAAAAAGTTCCGTAATTATCTCTCGTCTCATCGAGAAACGGCCGCCGTAGTTTTTACAATACCTTTTGGACAAAGTATATGCGATACTAGCAATCTAGTTAGCTGATCTATGGCCCGTTTTTTTGGAAGACACAGTTTCTTTAACAATAATAATTACAAATGTTATTTTCTTCGGTATGCGGTAGTTCAGCGGTTAGATGAGCTTATCTCGTTTCCCGAAACATTGTTATCTCTTAAGTCCTCTGACAGGAAGGAAATTGTCTGGCGCATTGTAGCATTCTTTTAATAAATCCACACATAACGGTCGTTTTGAACAAGCAATAAATTAAATCGTCTTGTTTAGAAATAAGAGCATTACACAGTTTATCTTTAAACTCAAAGTAGTTTTTTCATCCCTTGTCGCACGCCCAACGAACTTATGAGCCGTGTGGCGTAGGCAGGCATCAAGTCCAATTCGTGATCGTGACACAATCAATCCCTATCAATAGAGAATAAATTAATGGATGACTTTTAGTCGTGCATCGCGATGCAATAAGAGAACTAATTAATCTATTGCCAACTCATTCATCCAAAGCTAAGCCGATATGAGTAGAGAAGAAGGAGGCTACACTAAAACTGCCTTGATACATGAAACATGAATGACATGGTCTCTGCTATTATTAAATCCAAAACTACAGGGCTAAACACAAAGTCATTGACATTGGCTTGGCAGTCGAAACAGTAAAAATAGTAAAATAATAGCAGGATGAATAACAACAAAGTCATAACATGAGCAAGGAAGGGGTGACAGTTGTAAAAAAAAGTCGGTAGGAAAGTAAAAATTAAACACCCGGTATTTAAATGACTTTTACTACACAGGGAAAATGAGATATAATCTGAAGTACTTCGCTTGCTACGCGATGGTAGGACCAGATAGATGAACTAGAGTACTTTTTATACATTCTTTTTAATTCAGGCAACTATTTAGGCTTTAGGAGAGGTCTGGGGGTCGGTGATCATTCATTACAACTACCATAGCCTCATCATAAATTCATAAAATGTATGGGAAATTAAAGGAAACATTGTAGTAAAAACTGGCCAAGCAGTACCAACGCAACTGACATCATCTGTTGCACCATTGACCAGTAACCGTTTGAGTCAGGGCCTTACTGGCTAATGAAATGAATATTCAGAAAAGTCAGATCTAATCTTATGAAGGGATGGAAAAATTAATGGTTTTAAAATGACATTTGGCCCGTTCTGTCGTTGAACAAGTGGGATATTTAATGGAGAAAATTTATACTTTTAAAAACTCAACTGAAGATCGGAACACCATGATACGTATGGTACTATTGGCATATCAAACATGAAATAGATCTTTATCGTCTACTTTTTAACTTTAAGGCTAGCTGGTTGATGTAATTGTAGTGTAATTGCAATAGTTGATGCTGCATATAGGTGCCTTGCTTCAGAAGTGGTGGACTTAATTTGTTCAAAATGTATGCATCTATATATTAGACATTTTTAGGTTTAGTAAGTGCCTAGTTTGAGATTAGGCTAACACCTGACCATAGTGCCCTATAAAACGCTCCAATAATCACCAGTATTAATATACCCTGCGTTTGCCCTCGAAGTGATATTTCATTAGTTTAGTCATCTAGGTCTCGGCATTAGTAAAATACACTCACAGAGGAGTTTGTAGATCTTCGAATTGCGATTATGAGGGTAAATGTGTAGTTTACTACTGCTATGTAAACGAATTTCTGTAAGCATTCCCTTTTCATTGTATATAGCAATCTATTCGAAATAAGTGGCCTATTGTGGTTATCTCGCAGTGATCACGGATGGTTGGATAATATTAGCCCTTGCTCCCTACACCAGAACATAACATATTTTAACATATATGTTTCTGCTACGAGGGTTTTGAAACTATATACGAGAAGTCCTTACAATTAAGAGCACAATCAAACTACAAGGGTTGCAATCATAACTTTATGCTTCTTTCTGGTTTAATAACTTCAACAGACTTGAAATGGTTGTTGTAGTTTTAGCAGGGAGTTATTGATAGAAACGCGTATTCTCATTACAACTAATGCAGCCAACAAAAGCTCTTGAACTATTGTGTAGGTTGTAATTAGTTGACTTTTGGACGGTTGTATTCCATACCTCCGCATAGTTTGAACCAGGGGCAAAGTTTATTCCGAAGTTATCTTATGTCAACTCAACTCTTCTGTGTCCTAACAATATTACAAATTTTTATTAATTTCTTCCCCTTGATTCTCTCGTTTGTGAGTTCCTCTACAACATGAGACAGACACGAGAGACCAACGGTTTTTGTGATTTAATCCCCTGCTGGAAACTTTTCACAGTGGTAAAATTTTAATAAAATCCGTCGACCTCCGCTTCATTCTAACTGACACTTTGGTTACGAGGTTAAGCATAAAGTAGAAGTTTTTCCTTCATCAAGTTACGTTTGTACACGGTTCTCATCTCATAATACCTTGTTACCATTTGTGTTTTCCAGGAGTAGTTTTCTAACGGAGAAAGTTTGTGCCACTAGCGTTGCTAACACATTACAACCGTTACCGCATAGGAAGTCTTCATAAAAGTGGATGGAAGGAAGAGAGACTCTTCCTGAGATTTTTGAACAGTAAGTCATCCTGAGATCATCATGCGGTTGTTCCGTCGAAAAACGGAAAGACCTCCAGCAGCTGCCTGTCTGGTTAGTCTTTCTCCACTTCAACCTTCAGATGCTAATACAAATGTCGGGACCACAGCCACTACGACTGCCACAACCGTGGGAAAAAGTCAGAGCAATGATTCTATTTTCAAATCTACGGCAATGGGGCGTCCGCAGAGTCTTAATCTCAAAGGAGGAAAAAACAACAAGGCCACGGACGGAAGTCCCAAGTCTCCTGTCAAGAGAGGTATTATTTATAACGTTGTCTTCTTTACTCATGAGTATCTCCTTTCATTTTTTACCCACAGGCAAAGGCCACAAAATTACACTAAAATTGATTTTGATTCATGCATCATAACATTTTGGGTTGTAGTTATAGTAGACGGTACTTCCATTACATTTACCTTCTTACCGAATATAAATTGAAGCTTCTAAATACTTGAATATGTGTCTCTGAAACACAAGTTACCTCAGAGAAATCATGCGTGCATTTTTAAGTTCATATGAATACAATAATTTTATTGAGTTTTTGTATGGCAAAGACAGCTATGATTCAAACGTAACCGTCGATTTAGACAAGTTTTTTGACTTTTCGAAATCGAATGACAGACATTCTCTTAGGGATAAGTTCATTAAGTCACTTTTGGTCTTGAACATTTGGCTTTTCCATGGAAAATTAAACGGTTGATTGTAAACGATTTTAGAAGATAGCATCAGCCTGTTCGATAGGGTTGAAGGATCTGCATGGTAATGTACGATATTGTTGTTTTGAGCGTGTAATAAAATAAAGGAGCTACATAAGCACACGAATGTATTTCACGCACAACGCGTGCAATATGATGAGGATGAGTCGTTCGCTAGACGGAGGCTGATGATGAGATCAAGATGTAAAGTTAGATACCTCACACGCAGTCTGTGATATGAAATGCCATAGGGTTGAAGAACCATCCTCCGTTTACCAAATACCATGCTTCAAATTGATATTACTGCAAGTGCTGTGAAAAGCTCTAAATTGGTCATATTTTATTCTCGTACCCGCAGGGTTCGCTACATGGAGTAGAAAGATGGGCAAAACGTGGAACCAGTTTAAGAATGCAAATGGAGCAGGTGACTTGACACAAAGTGTCGAAGTACTGTTAGGCCCAGGAAGGACCAGAGAAAGTAAAGGAAATACTCATAACACTAATGCAACTAGCACTACAGGAACAACAACATCTACTCAGAGACAATGGCGTCTTTCACTAGGGACCAAAGAGGGACATCGTCATCAGTCCCGTAAAAGTGAGAGTAATGGCTTGAGTAATCATCCCGAGCCGAATTATGGGCCTAATCCGGGTAAAAATTGGCATCCCAGAGGAGACGTTGAGAAAGGTACTACCACTCCTACCAGGGTTTCTGACGCTTTCAAAACTAAAAGCAGTAGGAACAATGGGATGTATATGAATGGTAAAAAGTCTTCCTCGTCCGAAGAGAACCTGGGATCAATTCTGAACCCAAGGAAACTTGCATCATCTCAGCAACACGGGGATGAGTTCTATGTAAATTTGAAAGGCTCTTATGTAAGGAAATGTGCAACTTTAAAGCCCCCTAAGTCTAAGGTAGATAGAGTAGAGTCAATCAAAGGGATGATTCTAGCAAGGGCTGGGAAAAGTCCAGCAAGAAATAATAAGCGAACGAACAATAATGATGGAGACTTTATAAAAAAGTCTCAACATAGCCACAACAACCACCAAGGGGAACAGAGACAATTAAAACATAATAATTCTCCATTGTTCAGAAGTTGTTCCACATCCACCTTGCCCTCTTATGTGGCTGGAGATGACCCAGCAGAGGATTTAGATTTTTCTCCAAAGCACCATCACCACAGACAGTCCAAGCCAGTTAGTCATAATAGTATTAATAAGACAACAAAAATTATTATGCTAGGGACCTCACCCTATTATTCATCCTCTTTTTCCCCATCCTCTCCTACGGAAAGCAAGAAAGCAGTTAGTTTAGATAATATTGCTTCAATGGTCGGAAATGACGAAAAAATGACGACGCCTCTATCCTCTACTAATAAAAAGTTCGGTTTTCCTCATGCATTCGTTCGTTCTAAATTAACTGTACTACCAGAGGAGTCACAACATTCACAGGCTCAAAAGCTCTTAGTCAGTAGCGTTAGTAGCGATAGTGTTCATCTACGTCTAGCGGACAGCTTTTCTGAAGTAAATGAAACCAAAGAGTCTGCAATAAAGCTTGCGAATAAACGTACTCCTGTTGGGGGATGTTCAAGTTCCAATAAATCTCATTGTATAAAAAGTAAGAACTGTGCCAATATTAGTGACCACTGTCCATCTCCAAGAGATAATCTTTTTTCCTCATCAAGGGCAAATCTCATCAAAGCAAATATCCTCTCTAAAGGGAGGCGAAATCATCGAAGTAGAAGCAACAGTCCAGTCACAGGTACAACTTTTAATCATCATCCGGCAGGTGTTTCTCGATCATCCTCAGTTCCAAAAAGTAGTCATCCTTCAGACATCAAAAGTGCTGCTGGTGGTAACAGTTGTGAAATGTTGGATTCCATTCAAACCCCTTTTTGCCAGTATGACCAGAATGAAAATCCAAACCCAAGTTCCGTACCAATAATAAGTGAGAAACCAGACTTGTTTCTCGTAAGGAGTGAGACCGTTCAGAGTACTATGAGTGCAAATGCAACAGCCAGTATGTCCCAAATGAAGCTGGAGGAGCTTGAGATTGATGAGACTTTTGCTAATGCATCCAATAGAAATAGTCCCCCATCTTACAATAGCAATGATATAGGTCCTAACGAGCAATCACAGCCTTGTCAACTCAATTCACAAGAGTCATGTCAAAGTCAGAGAGTTGTCCAACCCAAAACGTCACCTTCTTCGGGAACAACGGTAGGCCAAGTCGGATCCACTTACATCTCTTCAAATGAGTCTGGCTATGATTCAGACAGTGCTAAAAATGTTGATGAAGGGAATCCTAATCTGAATCTTAATGACTCGGCGGATTCCAAAACCACGGGGTCGGAATCCGATCCTTCCCTTTCACCTTTTGATCAAAAGCAAGCCTCCGTGACGACTGAGGATATTCATAGGATAGAGCTTGGGAACGTTCCGCCCTGGGACTTTGAACAGAGCCCTACACTCAGAATGACGAAGTCAAAGACTGCTGTTGTGAGACGCAAAAGTGATTTAGCAAACGCAATTATAACTCGTCACAATATGATCTCTGGTACATCCTCCATGCCAATTCCAAAAAATGATCACACCCTTTCAGAGCATTTGTACCAGAATTTGATGGGTGTAGCCGAGGGTTCGAATTACTTTTCTAGACCTTCGCCACTTTCTCAATTTCCACCAAGTTCCACCGCTCCCGTGTCTATCGGTACGGCCGATGGGTTAGCACACCCTCAGTCTCATTTTCGCAATCGACTTCTTCCTGGAAAAGTCCCATGCATTCCAATGGAAAGTAAAGAGATTTTTCGTATTTGTACTTCTTCCTCTGCTCAATCATCTTATCTTCTTGACAAGGAGACATTCAATTCCGAGAGTTATACAACTTCAGGAAATATCCATGCTTCCCTGCCGCAACCTTCAGCAGCAGGGAGGCGACGCTTTCAACTTTTCCATATAACAAAAGCTGGGGAAGAACCTTTGGGGATTTCCTTAGTAAGTTGTAGCGGCTCTAATAACAATGCATCCTTGGAGCATTATGTACAAGAAATCCACCAAGGCTCAGCTGCACAACGGTAAGTTTCTGTGTAAATTGAAGATTGAATTTAAACTTTTGTATCAATATTACACAATTCATCTTACTTCTAGGCTATAGGCTGGTACTACTAACTGTTAGGTGCATTTCCGTTTTGTTGTATACTTTACTTTAGTATCTATTTCATTTCACTTTGTGCATCCTTCCGAAACTAAAGTGAAAGACACTATTTCTAGGTTTGCCTGGCTGATGCATGCACTTGCTTCATACCTACAGACTGTATTCAAATATTTCTTGGGGTCATAAAAGGGGAAGAAGTTTAGACTAGCTTGGGAAAATTGATATACGATGAGAAATGGAAATATATGAATGATCAGGAGTAATAGTAGCAAGAAATATTCACTCAAACCTCCTACAATGTCTTTAGTATACGTTGCATTTTACGTTCAATTTCGATTTCATTATCTTTGACAGGGATGGAAGGCTCGAAGTTGGAGATGAGGTTGTAAACATCAATGGCCAACGTGTCCGAGGAACGAGCTGTGAAGATGCTATCGCTGCTGTTAACTCCGTAAACTTTAATTGTCCTCAGCTAGACTTGCTAATAGCCCGTGAAAGTCGAGGTGGTGGGGTTTACGGAAGAAGCATTTCCACTCCAGATTCTCCTAGTCTTCCAACGATGCCTGAACTTCTTCAAGGAACGTCTTACAGTCAGAACCAAGGATTTTATTGGGCTAATACTCATTCCAATCCTAGCTCAGAATCCATAAAACCTTCTGACACCACCGGGGTAATTCATGTAGTAACTAACAGTATTCTCGAGGAGGATGAACCTACCTCCGTTAAATCCGGATCGCCGACGAAATTAAATCAACTGCCAGCAAGCCCTTCTTCCCATCTTTATTCAAATACCACTGGTATACAGGGAGCGACTAGATTATTTTCTAGTACATCGAGACCTAATCAAGGAAACGTAGTTGATCATCCGAATCCGGACAGAGACTTTCCCTCTATAGTTCCTGCCAGCCCGTGTTCTCGTAGTCCTATAATTAATCCTCAAGTCTCAGTCTCAATTACAAAACCCTATTTCCCATCTCCATGTAGCAATAGCTTTTTGGACAAGGAACCCCCTAAATCAATGGGCTCACCGATGGCTAATTTTCCCTTAGATAACTCCTTCCAGTTCAATAAAAAGAACCGAAGACACAGCACCCTGACTTATTACAATGCGGATGCGGATGCCATTAATGCTGGCTATGGACCGTTCCCACATCCGCATGACCAAAATGAGACAGATGCTCAACACAATGCAACTACTAATTATTACCTGACAACAGATCTCTGCACCCTTCCAAGGAAATCAAAATCATCTAACCAACGACGTCTGAATCACTCTCCATCCCCGTTTAAAATCCACTCCGTTGTCTTTGAAAAAGGTCATGGGAAGAAAAGTTTGGGATTTTCTGTTGTTGGTACGTGCATGATAAAACCCTTAATTTATTATTCAACCAACATAGCGTTGAGGTTAAGAGCGTGAGGGTTGTGATGTGATTTCATTAACATTCTTTATTTTTGTGTTCGAATTCAGGTGGCAGAGACTCGCCTAGAGGAAATCTAGGAATTTTTGTGAAAACCATATTTCCAAGTGGTCAGGCTGCAGAGGATGGTTCTCTGCTTGAAGGCAAGTTCTATGAAAGGTTTATTTACAGGATATGTATTCATGATGCTTGTATGTTTTAGGAAAGCCACAAGATAAGTCGTTTCTGGATATTTGTCTTGAGGTTTTAATAGATATCCTTAATCTTACTATTGTGCATGGAGACATGCATACAGCAAATTGAATATGAATACTTTAATAGGATATTTATTCATCCAAAAGTCAATCCTGGCTGAAATACATAAGAGATCTACAATTTGTTTTCCCAGACTCTTGTTTAATGTTAGGGATTAGAAAGTTTAATTTCCGGAGTGTTCCATCTCATTTTCAATTTTTATTTGTTTTTCTTCCACAGGGGATGAAATCTTGCAAGTGAATGATCAATCCTTCCAAGGACTTTCTCATGCAGAAGCAATTGCTGTGTTCAAGAAGATCAAAGCTGGTTCCGTTTGTCTGCATGTGCTTAGACGAACTGGGGTTGTTAAAGCAAAGTGAGTATTTTTATGGATTTTACTTTGGATCAAGAGTGTTGTAAATAGTGGGTGAGGTGATTTCTAAAGGATCAACTTAGAGTACTTTGAACACGTGCCAAATGTAATTTTATGATTTACATCATCTCACAAATGTTTTTAATGTGTTTTTTCAGGTCACCGAAGTCTAAGTCTTGTGATGACTTGGATAGTATTGAAGGCGTTGATACCAAGAGTTAACAAGCTTAAGTAGTAACTCCAACTTCCCGACTAATGAAGCCACGACGAGGTGCTAAAAGAATTATTTTTCCTTCTGATCGATCGATGGATCGATAGTCCCTTCCATTGAAATGGCTAAGGTGAAGCAACCAACTGGTTTCAAATTTCGGATCTCATCCCATATAATTAAGACGAAATCGTAGCAATGCTTTCCTCTAATCTTATTTTACTATAGGATTGTGGGTTTAAGTCTTCTCGTTTTATTACAGAAGTTAGCTAATTTTACGATTTGTGAGTCAAGCGTATTTTTAGGTTTTATCTAAGCTATAATATTGCACCATTAAAAGCAAGCTAAACGTGTAATTTATATTCTATCTATGTAGCAATTGTGGTACCATGCAGTACCAACGCTATGGCACTGTAAAGCTCAAGTGTGTGTAAAGTTTAGACGTAATGTCACTTTAGCATCCACTGGAGTGATAAAGTCGGTCACTTGAACTTATTTCGAACTTCAGTTTAGGATATTTCCAAAGACTACCCGAATAGGTATACAAGATGAAAGGTTGAAGGAGTGTACGCCTATTCTAAAATTATAGAACATTCTGCATAGGTTATGAATGATTAAATCTGTAGAAACACTCTAGTCCATTTTATACTGAAGATCGACGTGCTTTCTTAACAAACTCTTTCAGAAAATGTATGTTATTCGATTTTAATCCTGAAATGGATTCTAAGGCTTGAATTATTTAAGAAGCGGATAGTGTGTAAATCTGGGATTATTGTATTTATTTCAATTTGTTGAACTGAGATTTTAATTTTTTTAATTATTTGTATTTTAGTGTATAATTTAAATATATATTATAGATGTATAATCAGTATGATGTATGGAGTTAGACAGAGGATCTTTGCGCTTTCATAGACTTATTAAAATAAACGGATAATGATGCTGAGTTTTTTAAATAAAAATGAGGAGCTGACTGTCTGTTAAATGAGAATGGGGACATTGCGTCGATGCAGATTTTTCTTCATCAACTTCACCTACAAAACCTACGAATATTTACTTAAGCTTATAAATGTTCTCTGGAGAATTCAAATTTCTTATAGAAATATTGACAAACTACATTTCCTGGAAATGTAAGGTCACAAATAAAACATTACCAGGAAGTGAAAGTCTTCTACACTCTTATTAAACTGTTTTGATGTAGGTGAAACGGATCAACTTCACCGAAACTCCTCGAATACTTCTGAATTTTATCTCAGAGTATTTGAAAAGTCATACACGATGAATTAATCCTAGTAGAATAGAAAACATCAAAACATGCATTTCATTTTATTTACAACTCTCCTTCCTTCATTCAGTTAGGAAGAAAAGGAGTGCACAACTAGCAAGAAGTTGATTCTTTACTACAGAGACTAGAAATTTCCTCCAATTTGATTCTTGAAAGAACTTCCTTATTTAATTTTTACAGAATTATTAGTATTTGTTTTACTAAATAAGCAATAATACAGCGATAAAGGTAATACTATACAGTTAAAATTAAGTAAATCCCTAAAAAAATCTGTTTACTGTCGTCCATAACATTGGCATCCAATAAAAAATACAAGGTACATAGGTATACAAATTGACAGATGTTATACGTAAGCCAGCATCAATCATGATTGCTTGAAATTCAAAGGGTAAAGTAATTGAAAGGAATGAAAGGAAAGTTGTGCATATGCTGTCTGTTTGGTCTGGAACTAAAGAACATTCTTAGTGAAATATTCATCTTTAAAGCTAATTTACATTTCATAGTAATTTATATTCCATACAATATTTTTCAACGAAATGCCTGTTTTTAAGACAACCATAAAAATTGTATCATCAGACGTAGCGTCAGCAGTATTAAAAACCATGATTATGATTGGGTGTAAATTCTACGCTGCAAAAAAGTAACCTTGGCCATACATGATTAAGAAATTTGCTGCATTATTACTAGATTCTCGTTTACACAACTACTGTCCACTAACAATAATACCACAAAACAAATCACCTTATCTCGACTTGTAATGGATCTTGCTTAGGCTATTTTGTTCACTTTTACTTACATTTAATAATGTGGTGTATTTAATATGCACCACACTTAAATCCTTTGTTGGTGGATTCAAACATTATTCTTAATGCTAAAGTAAATCTTCCCATGCCTATATTTATTAAATACCTTCATCTCCAGTCATTAGAAGTGAGCATATTTACAAATAGGCCATTTTAGTACTTACTATAATCACGATAATACAATTTCCTTTTTAAATCTCTTCAAATTCAACTACTACATTCTAAATGTACTTTTTTAAAACAATCTACGGATCCAGAGAGTGCATGATAATTCTTCAGCGCAATCAGGTTTATGTTAAGATAATTTTATAGTGTAAAACAACTCGTGCCAAAGTGAAGAGTTGTGAGAAGATGACTGGACGCTTAATGTTTTTTACATAGTGCTTCTTCCGTGGGAATTACTCATCACCTTGAAAATTTTGCGTATTATTAGCCAAACATAGCAAGCTTTTCCTTAAGAAACAAATGTTGGACGTGGTGCATACTTGGAGTTATTGTAATCAGTAATCATAAACCTAATCTAAAAAATTGCACGGTACGGTAGACAGAGCAGGTAAATTTGAGATAGCAAGATCTTAAGATTGTAAGGTAAGTTATTTAATCTAGAGCTTTTATTACCTTTTGTTTGGCAGCTACAGATTGTATTTTGATTGTACATGTTTAGTAGTAACGAATTGCTTAGAAAGAAGCTATAATTCAAGTTGAAATAGGAAAATTTTTACTTTCATGTAGAAATCTGTCCGAGCTCACACCATTTACAATTTTTAATAGATAGTCTTTATCTATATGCGATGGACAGGTTAGCATTCCCTGTGTTTGATCTACGTCAAAAATAATACTATTTAATTAATCATATTAAGCATGCTATATTTCACGCTAACTTCCTATGGTATTTTCCTATAGTCACATTATCATTTGCCGGAGTAGCAGGTTCTCCATCAATGATTAACTCAAGGATCTTCTTCGTTAATAATTATAAAATTAGCAACTACTAGCGCGCCTGCATTACTTGCTTCATACTGCATAACTCTGAAATGAAGTTGTGTTTAGCAAACTACAGCTAATAATTTCAAAATCTCAGGGCACTTACGATGCATCTTTTGTGCATTCATTATTGCATGGCACGATGATTTTAAAGGTAAATTTAATATGTAAACAATCTTAAGTCAGCACAATCTTCCTTTCACATTCTACAGCTTGTGCATGCAAAACACACGACACTAGGACAATACATAATAGGTTATAATAAAAAGTATAGTGTTCATAAAACTCATCATAACTTCTGTGATTCTAAAACTTAACTTAAGTATGTGCAATAAAAGGCCTAGCGAAAGGTAAATGGAGAACATAGATTTAAATATTGACAGTAAGTAAGTTGACGGATTCGATACCTGGCTATTTTAGTTAATAGTAGTCATAGTCAGTACTCAAATTACGCAATCATTTCTGCCACCGACGACCGACCATGAATGCATGCACACTGTTAAATGACTCTTGGATGATTTGAGGCCAAGTTGTCACACTAAATAGTGTAATTAAGATGTATTTGTATACCAGTTTTTCAGAAAGATTGTTCTTGCATATTTTAACGCTTGCTTAAGGATTTGTCTCATGTAATTATTTGGATAGGGAAATATTCACCAATCCCAAAGAAACGTGTTTGTTAATGTCAAAGATGTAGTAATGTTTTCCAAGAAACGTCTGGACTTCACTAAAACGAATCTCCAATGTGATGTTCAATACAAAAAAGATTTTCCATTAAAATGGAATCATATGCGATAGCATAGTTAGCACGCATAGCTAAACAACCTTTGCTTGGGTGTCATGAAAATTGACACAAAATTAATTTGTCTGTGCACAGTAGACGTGTGTTTGAATATTTGATTCTTTTTCATAGCTACTGCTCTACTCATTCATCATCAATGAATGATGATGAGTGATGTAATGTCATGGGACAAAACATTTATAAAAAAAATGTTGCAACTGCTTCTGTCATAAGTAGGTAGGAGGACAATATGAAAAATTGAAAATGAGCTTGGATAATATGAAATTAGATTAAAATTGATTGGGAACTGCAGCGGTACTCTAAAGACAACGTCTTCTCTTAATCTTTAAAGATAAATGTAATAAATTTTAGTAACTGAACATGGCCGTGGCAAAGTATTTGTCGATTCATTCCTATTTCTTGTTTAACCCATAAAAGTATGAATCTAACTACTACCACCACTGCTACTACTAATTCAAAATCCCCTAAGTCATAAAATGCATAAAAACTTCTTGCATACTTCTTGCTTGCAACTATTTCATCAGGCCAGCGCAGCGACTACAACTTACTAAGTTAGAAAGGGTAAGCTTTGTAATAGAAAGAGATGCATTTATCAAGCGTTATTCCACATATAACATGATCATGGGCATAGAAGCATTTGTTTAAAACATGACCATACCAGCTGAGAAGGCGGAGAAACTTACAGCCTTCAGGGAATTTCTCCACTTTTTGACGGAAGCAATAATAAAGTCTGTAGGAAAAATTACCGTGCAAAAATGCAGGATAATGTTGGATAGAATTTGCTTATAACAGTAGCTCAGTCTTCTTGGTTAACAGCTAGCTTTTAGTAAAGTTAAGTATGAAAAGTAAATGGTCAAGGAATTAAACACAATCTGTTCATGAGATAGACGATGATGACTATGACGATGGAATGGAACCCTTGCCAAATGGATTTCCAATGATTCTGATTCAGTGTTACTTTGCCTGGCCTCTGATGAGGAGACTATATTAGAATAACTAAATAACTGAACAGAGCCAGTGCTTCTCTACATGCAGTGTCTGTGCAGAAATACTTGCAAAATTGACTTATATTAAATACTCAAACCCCATGCTTTATTTGCTACTAGACATATTATACACATTGTATATGTATCTTGACTGGCGGACATCGCTAGCGAAGAGATTGAGATTATCGCATTGCAAAAAGAGCCTTATAGGCCAGCATAATCGTTTGATCATTCTGATCTGATTTTTATAATATAAAGTTAAACTTAAAGTACTGCACGTTTGCAAGAAAAATGATCTAGTCCGTTTCAAACATACTACAACTACATTCATTGGTTAATTGTGTCGTCAATCGTCATTTTGATTTGCAATAGTAGTAATATTATTATCTGGGTGACGGCTGTGTAAAACAAGTTTTTAGTTTGCTCATTCATACGATTGGTTAAGATGGTAGATTTACTATTTTGTGGTTAAATCGGATCTATAAGCAAACTTCTCAAACTAAAGAATTGAAGCAAATCTGTTTGACTGAGGACTGAAGGGAATAAACTTATTGATTGAGTTCGGGGATATCCCTTAGTGAATTTCAGTACAATAGAAGTTACAAACTTGGATCATTGCAATTTGTAATTGCAAATGCGAAAAAAAACAAGTACACTTATGAAAAGGTAACTTAAATCACCATTAAATACTTTAGAGTAGCAACCGTGCAATATAAATAACTAGTTTAAGATTAAATAACATGAACTATAATGGATTCATTGCTGAAAAAGTTAACCAATTACTGTACGATGCGGTAATAGGAACGGTACGGAGACGGACAGGCATATTATAAGATTATTAGTATTATTGATAGTATAGATTAGTACAAGTAGGATATAATGTATGATAATTAACGAGGATTTTATTTACCTTGTGGTAATGCAATGGTAATAGCGACAATCGCAGTAGTAGAAATTAGCAAAGCATTACTTATTAGTAACAAACCAACAATAATAAATTAATGTTAATCCTATGCTGTATTGTTTACTGCTTATTTAAATGGCCATTAAAATGTGCTCTAAGTTATCCCTAACCCTCGTAACTTGACCCGTAAACTTTCATTGAAATCATGCATTACAATCAGTCAGTTTGGAATTGAAATTACTTCAATAACTAACAACGCTCTACATTGCTATTTATTTTGTTAATTCATAGTAAATTTTAATTGAACTTCTGAAAGGATTGTAAATTTCAGTATGAAAACTGCACAAAAATGCCGTGTTTCCCATTTTAACAATAAGGAAAGGTGTATAGCGAGAGATTAATAAACTATACAAAAGTGACGTGCTGGTTAGTTGTAGTTTTAAGTAATCCGTGCCAGAATTTGTTAGTTTACTGATTGACGGATCGAGGTGACGAGTCTCAGATTTAGATACTAAATAGATTAAACTTCGTTCGAAACAGTTATTTACTCAGCGTCTCCGCTGTTAGATACCTAATTCATAAGTGAACGTTTGTATTATTTTAGATGAAGCCTTTTACAAATTATTTGCTCATACATTCATATTAAATACCTTAAGAAGGTAGGTAAAGTGACTGAGGTTTATATTCATAGATCTTGGATATTATCAATTATTCTTGTTAGCTGTTTGTATTATCATGTGTATTGTATTACATGTTAAAGTAGTAGTACTTTTGTTTACAAATCATAAATCCGAAATTTAGTAGTAGCATTTAATAAAACACAAGGGTTTATTTATAAAGTTGAAGAAAAGTAAGGGTTCTAAAGTAAACTTAAGGTCGGTTTATTTAAAGAAGGCCGTGATATTTTATATGGATTTTGTAGCCTCGAAACAAAATTATAATTTAAAGTAAATATACTTCTCCAAGTCAGAGGCCAACTATAATTTCATTGTTTCAATTCGAATAATGTAACTGTAAATGTAAATGTACTTTACAAAATTAACTTATGGCGTATTGTGACTTAAAAACCTGAAATTAAATTAAACTTGAGAATTTATTGACTTCATTCATTAAACTCGCCAAGCTTTATGTCAGAGGAGTATTGCAAGTTGAGTAATAATTGTCTAATTTCTTACAGAAGTAATGATGACTAGCATGGAACGGTGACGAGGAGTTGACTCCGGGATGTGATATCCCTTTCATAAAGAAGCTTCAATACATGTATTTCCTAGTTTTGAATAAATAGACAATATTCTCGAAACATAATTATTTCTACAAGACGCAATCTGACAACGGTAAAGTTACATTGAGCCCGGAACGCGATTTAGTCGGATGAAATGCATTGAATCACCATTTTAAAAGAAGAAATACCAGTAAAAGGGAGTGCAGCAGTGCAGCATAAATTTCCATTGGAGGAAAAAATTGTGATAGTTTGTGTGGTCATCGTGGATTATCCTGTTTTCCTTACCAGACTACCTAACAGTATAAGAAGTTTATTAAAGTTGTTAAATTACCAAGTAAAGGCAAATTAGAATCGCTACACTCAATCTGCACGTCACATACATGTATGCTGGTACAGGGCGTCACATTTACCATTTTAATTCCCAACTACAACAGTGTATTAAATTGTGTCTTAGTTTAAAACAAGATAATCAATCCGATGAAGGGATTATGGAAGTGAATCTTAGGGCGGCGGTCGGTCCTCTGTTCGACCTCATTTTATAAACTATTAAGGTCTTAAAAAGAGTACCTTGTACTAATACTATTACGAGATAAAAACAGTGTAGTGTTTGGCAGAGCTCTGCATCTACGTTACAGAGCTAATAGTAGGCGTAATAATGAAGGACCTCCTCAGAACTTTTAGACCAACAGTTTCTAGTGTTGCAAATGTGATAATTCTTCTCTTTTTCTGTGTATCTAATTCTACCTCGTTATATACTCATCATTTTGCGGTTCATGTTCCTGCAGGGGAGTCAAGGGCTAGTGAAATCGCCAGCAAGCATGGCTTTCAAAATATGGGACAGGTAAATTAACATAATGCACTAGATTTACTTTCATTAAAAAAATTGGCCGTATAATTCATTAAGTATATTTACTGGCGAATCTGCACTATGCGTTCTGTTTAGTTGGCTGGTAGTTACATTTGAAAAATGGCAATCGCTGATTACTGATTACTATTATTTTTAGCTAATCAATAAACGGCTACTATGTATTGTGCTGATAGATGATAAATTCTTTCCATAATCGTGCTTTGCTTCCTGTCCTCTCTTAACTTTGCCAAATCAACACTGTCTCTGGCACACCTACTTTCTAATTTGAAAAGCATTCAATAGATTGAATAGTTAGTCTTGACAAAGTCCTGTCATAAAAATAACTGGGCCAAGTTTAGGGAAATGTTTGCTAACAACAACTACAAGAGCTGAACCCGTCAGGATATAGTTGTACTTTGTTCATTCATTTTGGTCTATGGTGTAACTTGAGAGGTTAGTGAAATGCTACGTTTGATAATCTTACTTTTTGTTTTATGCATACTCCTTAAATTTACGATCTATTATTAATTAGCAATTATCAAGTAAGTATGACTCAAGGTTGCAGACACTTTCAAATTAACTAGGTAAAGTACTAAACTTTGGCTATTGATTTTAAAGACTTGGATATAATTCAAAATAATTTAAACATGGCACATATCCTGTATACAATGTATAGTTTTAGTGTGCAGTTAGTGGATTGCAAATTTTCAACTCAAAGCAAAGAGTGTTCAGTATTCTTCAACTTTTTAATTGATAGTCTAGTATGAAGTAGGGCTTAGAATATCAACAAGCATGTATCAGAAAAATCAACATTTGCAGAAAGGCTGATTACGGAAGATGTTTGCTTACTAAGACATAGTTTGCAGAAAGGAGAGAATGTCGTATGACTGCTGACAGATTCTATCATCCAGGATACTCAACTTTACAATATAGTAGAATGTCCATGAATTTGTGTATTGAACCGTTTCTTAAAACAAAGAAACATTACTAGCGGAATGTTGAAAACGTCCTTGAACAGTCGAAAGAATATTGAAAAGGGCCAATGAATCGTAATGACATGGTATAAAATAATAATAGATTCCATTACATCCAATTCATCGTAGCTTACTCCCTCATTTTTCTACCTTAACGGTATGCCATCACTCAAAACTAAGTTGTGAGAGAACATTTTTTATTGCAACTGCAAGATTAATCCTTGAACTTAACATATTCAACATTTTGATGTAACAAATCTTGCTACTTGTATAACGAAAAAAAACTTTAGAATTTTATGGTTGTCTGGTGCTGCATACATTTATTTGTATTTGTATTTAGAATGTGAATATGGATGGAAACCTAAAAAAATATAGTGAAAAAATTTTCAGAACATAAATTATAAATTTCATTTCAACCGTTCGAGGAACATTTAGCGTGACATCGTTTAGATCAGTCTACTATTTTATTCTCAGCGGACGGAAGTAATCTACATCAAGAGACACACTAAAGTAGGGCCTTACTGCATGCATGCCATCAGTGTCAGTGCAGTGTGCCATATTTTGCGCTCATTTAACATGAACTGTTTATAATACTAAAGAACTTCCTTCCTTTGTTAAATTAACATTAAGGGTTCAATGCAATTTAAGGCGAAAGATCTTTAAATATTCAAACTTGCATTGCACTTTTGTAGCAGAAAAGTTTAAGGCAGCCACCGCCTTGGTTTTCAGTTTCTATAGTTTACTTCATAGACTGCTGCTCATCTTAATTTCTCCTCGAACATTTGCAATCATCAGTCAGAATCTTTACGGGATTTCAGCTCAGTTGAGCAGGATAAGCAAAGAAACATCATTACGCCCAACTGACTACGTCTTAAGTATCCTTTGCTCTTCACATAAGGCATTATTTAACACAATAGTAATAATTACGTAAAACTTAGTTAATGCAAATAAAATGCAACCTTAGTCGTTTGTCCGCAGAAAGCATGCTACTTGTTACACGTATTGTCATGCATGCTAGCTGCTTTATTCGTTAAAGGATCATATTATGTGTAGGTCAAGTCAAGTTAAATAGTATTGAATAAAAAATATTTTCTAAAACGGTTACACACACAATTTTGAGTACGTGAACACTGAACACATAACATTTTGCGACGGGATACAAACCAAATACACGGTAATTGCATGTCATTTGAAGCATAAAATCACGAATAATGAGGGCATGTACAGAATATGGATGAAGTGTGACCTGGTAATGGTCTACCGTAGCATTTGACAGGCTCATTTGAATGAGTACGTCGGCAACTGATGCTTTCAAACTTATGAATTTGCATTATTCGCAATAATACGGATTAAACATCAGTGAGCAGTTGCCATTCCACTGAAAATCGCCAGTAAATTTTGAAAACTTTTGTAATGAAATTCTAAATTGGAATGAATGTGGATTAATGATTAGGAATAAGCGACTTAATTTTTCAAGCTCTAGCCCTGCTTCTTGCCAATCCTTGAGAGAAACTCAATTTTCTATCAAATGATTTTATTTTTAAGAAAAAACTTTGATGTTGGATTTGCGTTATTCATGCATGAAGATGAGTCAAATAGAACGGCTTTAGGCTTCGACAAAGTCGTTAAACTTCACTTTCATTATTTACCAAATTATATCCAATAAAGTCTCATCTCGTCAGTCTAATAACCTGAGCATCCCATTGTGAAAGTACTTCTTAATGCATTTTCTAACAAATTTCACGACTTCAGAAAATTGCTATGTAAATATTTTAAACTCAAGATAATTTAAGCTTGAATTATTAACTTCTATTTTTCAACTTTATATGTGTAAGATTCATTCATTCTTCTACACAACTTCAGAAAATATACACGGCAAGATCATTGCTGTAAATTGCTGAATTATTTTACGGAAATTACATTTTAAACATCTATAAAAAATTCACTCCATTTTTCAATGGGAACAAAACGCATTGGGATTGCTACCATTTAACATCTGAGATCTTACTTTCATGAGCACGCATGATGTGAAACAATTTGCTTCCACCACCGTACCGTCACCGTCTTCAGTCGTTATACTTCAATAGGTATCTTACCACATTTAGAGACGTAAAACCTTTCTCTACTCTATCATTAAAAATGTTCCTTACCTACGAGTACTATAGTCACAGTAAAACGATTGACTTACAATAATTTTTAATTCATTTTAACAACTAAGCAGAAAATGGTTTTTACAATACTGTCCTGTATGTCTTGTACTGTGTAGCAGCTCCTTCAAGCAGTAGTCTTATCAAGTTCTGTATCAAAATGAACCCTCCACAACCCCCAAAATTAAATTTTAGTATTAAAGATATACGGTAACTTTAAATGGCATTTGCCTTAAAGTAAAGCTTAAATTTAAGTGTAACTGTGTGCAGCAGCCCATGACTTTCAATTTTATTTTCACCCGACGATCAAGCAATAAATAACCCAACATTTCTACTTTTCAATATCAGTTTGAGTAGTTTTAAGTTCAATAGTTTATTGGAGTGACAAACAACATATAAACATGACAATTATCAAATGACAAATGCTTCACGTTGATC
>JAQFZX010001056.1:0-37127 GCA_034682405.1 Hydroisotoma schaefferi | reverse complement strand
AAACCGATCGATCGTTCGTTCGCGAACGATCGAATTTGCGTTCATTTTCCGTTCCCGTTCGCGAACGGGTTTCACCTTTGGTTTAACTGATGTGGTTTTTGCATACTTTAGGTTGGTCAGTTGAAGGGAGATTTGGGAATTTATTGTCTAATCCAATTTATTTAACTTTCTGCATTAGCCTCCCTCGATTATTAGCGTCATTATTATAAAGTGTATAAAAGTAGTTTTGGGTCAAATTACCTACCCATTATTAGTTACTATCTATCTACCTCCTCGGGCCGAGTATTGAAGGAGAAACGGTACCCGGGTATTAGAGAATAAAAAGAGAGTAAAGAACTCTTCACCAAATGACAAAACTCTGAACTGAATAATAATATTTAAGATAAAAGGAATCATTTATTCCGCGATGGAGTTTAGAATGGTAACAATTGCAATGATCCTGAGGGCGACAGAGGGTACTTAGCACGAATTGCCAGAACCCCTTTGAATACCCTTCATTACCCTGATATTAAAAGACGAGAAGTATGGAGTAAATACTGGAAACTAGTAGTAAAATGTAAGGGAGGTCGTTTAATAAAACTCGGTAGAGACTTATCCATCATTTACTTATTTGAATGCTTATCTTTCCTTACCCGGCAGAGAAAACTTATTTACTAGTACTGATGATGTCGGTTCTGTTCGTAGGGAAAGATAGACCCAGCACAGCTCAGTCAATGCTACCAAAACTTGTAGATAAAATACTGGGTTTGAAGTGGAATGCGTTACCCGTTATTTCCCCCTAAATTAAATTCGCACTGTGACTGTGTAATAGCATTCCCTTTCAAATACTTCTCATCCTCCAACAAACTAACAACACTTTACATCATTTGAGGTTTGCAAAATGCCGTAATTCCCTGAATAACAGTTAATATTCCTTTGTGAGTAATACCCCTGATTTTTCAAACTTTAGCCTTAGTCAAGAGTGACAATTAAAATCCAAATTGTTGAATAACAGCTTCTTAAGATTATACCGACCTTTCACCATTGGGTTCAATCTCTCCATCTATTTAACCTGCCTCTCGTAGATCGAATTGTCTCAAATAGTGACCACTTAAACGCCATTTGCCCTATTTAATTGTATGTTAAATTTGACCTTTAAAAAACTGAAAAAATCAATAGCAGCCCAGGCCAATTCGAGGGAATACGTATACTCAACTAGCGCATGCAATGCTTCTTAATATGCAATAAAACCCTTTCTTACTTAACCGGGGGAAGTGGCTAAAGAATTATATGCAGAAAAACAGAGTCTAGAAAAGACACAGGTTTTTAAAATTAAAATGTGAAAAAAAACTGAATGTGAGAAGAGGTGCGGCTTACCAACGGGTGACTTTGACTTTGTCGGAGAGTTAGAGGTAGGCCTGGGTAGGGCTGGGGGCGGTGGGGGCATTGGTGGGGGACTTTTTTGCCCTCTGTACTGGAACGGATCGTCGTCCGAACTCATTGTAGAACTTGGGGACGACCACTGACCTACTCCGAGGAATAACAAGACGACAACATGCATCATTTTTCATATTACAACTTAACTCCTCCAAGATTTAGGAAAGAAATGCAATTTTACAAAAGAATAGATTTTTTTACATACGGAAAATTACAATTATGCACAATTTAGTGTTCCTGACAGATAGGCCAAGGAAAGGGCACAAAGGCCAGCGACCTTAAGGCCAACGATACAAATAATTAAGCGTGTATTGCGTGGATGGTAAAAAGAGGATATGCTTCCGTTTAGTAGGAGAATGTGCCAGTATTTCTTTATCTTAATTAGTTAAAACCAATTTAACAAGTTCACTAGTAAGTGCCTGTAGAGAGTTAAGGATTTCAAGCTAATGCCTTACCCTTCCTTGCCAAGGCTTGCAAGTTAAACGCAGGCTTGCCTGAGAGTGCTAATTACTACCGTTCAGTATTAATTACTTACAAAGCCAATCTATTGTTCTTAAGTGTCGCAAATAAATGCAAGTAGTATCTCACCTGTGAGGTATTAATCCATTGTAGCCACCCAGGGAAGGCAGGGCTGTGTTATGTTATTGATTCTTACTTTATGCAACGGTAATTATAATTAGGGTGATAGATTTTGACTTTTGACTTATCTAAGCTCTCAGCAGTATGACCACCTCGGTAACAAGATCATGACAGCTTTTGTTTTTAGTTGTATGCTATTTTTACTTTAAAGAATCTCTTCAATTAGTAGGTGCCTATTTGTCCCTTTAATTGTTTAAATAAAAGGCTTAGTACCTTTACTAAGCAGAGGATTACGGGTACCGTATTTCGAGTTTTAATTCCGCTGGGGGATTATCGTTTCAAGGATTAAAACAGTGTTGGACTAGAATAACGCAGAGTAGTACTTAAATAGTGAAAGGTAGGAAAGTAGTAGTAGTAGTAGTAGTTGTAGTAGTAGTAGTAGTAGTAGTAGTTGTAGTAGTAGTAGTAGTAGTAGTAGTAGTAGTAGTTGTAGTAGTAGTAGTAGTAGTAGTAGTAGTAGTTGTAGTAGTAGTAGTAGTAGTGGTAGTATGGAATTAAAACTGGAAATAGGGTAGCCCCCAGGATGAAAGTATATGGTGCTGTTTTGTGGTGCAAGGTTATTTCATGAGATTATGCAGAATAAAGCAACAATACAAAAAGAGGTGCAGATTTTTTGCAAAAGAAAAAGTAAATTTCTAGATTTCTTAATACACACACCCATCTCGGTCACAATAAGCACTGACAGGAAAACTTTCCACGATACAATAAAACACGTACAATAAAACACGTGTTACAAAGATAGATACAGTACACATACAAAGGCAAACACGTATGCATTATTTATAGTTACAGCAGGACTACGATGGTGTAGTACCCACCCAGATTACTAACTTGTAGAATAATTAGAATAAGATTGTACCTAAGCCGAGATTACCGTAAAATTATCATCAGACCTTATAATTTCCAGACTGTCCAAAGCCACAAGCAGGACATGACATTAATTAATTACTTACGTTAAAACTAAATCTAAAACTTAATAGTCCAATTAATTGTACGTACGCAAGTAACTTACAACTACTACTGACGCGACTACACGTAAATCAGTAAATAGAACACGGAGCGATAATTAATTAAATCTAATAAAACTAGGACAATTATGAAAATGCAAAGGGCCGCAATATCCCCAAAATACCGTTGCCGGGCCATTATAACAATTTCTTCACTAAGGCACTTTCTTCGTTCATTTTCAGTAGTAAGGGCTGCCATTTGTTACTACGACTGTTTGTGGGGGGAGGCTCTAATTCCGGGGATATACAGTATACGAATTGAAGACTAACTATTACATTATGATTATTTAAGATAAAAATAGTTGTAAATAATTGAATTAACTAAAATTAATAGTACGGAGTAATATTTATGGCACGTGTTCGTGCTGGCTGCTGCTTCCTGCTCAGAAAAATACATTAAATATTGCTTCAATCCTTTTAAACGAGGGATTATTTAGTTGGCCTCTTGCTCCTGTGCTTCAGCTGCTCGAGTATTTTATAGTTTTAAGTTTAGAATAATTAATTAATTATTACGTTAAACTGAAGCTAAATAGTAACTATCTATAACTCTTCAGTTCATCAACGACCGCTAAACGGCAGGTCTACCACTATTTGCCATTTTGTAGTGGGTTTCAAATAATTAAAAGAACAATGGGCGTGGTGGCATAGTTTAGTTTTTAAATAGAAGATAAGGTTAGTCAGATCTGTGAATAAAATAGTGATCAGGGGGTGTGGTTGTGGGGCTCAGAATTGCCAAAAAGGTACGAATCAGCTCCCAATAAACGACACAATAATAAAATGAAAGTTAAAACGGCACAAAAAATAAACACTTAAAAGTGGCGTGGTTTAGGGAAAGTATGCTGGAATTTTGGGTAGCTGGACTGGCCTACCTGCTTGTCTCCCGTTTTCTGTTACGTGGTAGTCCTTAAATAATAAAATAAAAACTAAGTTTTGAGCTCCATAGAATCATCACTTAAGGTCAAAGGTCAGAAGTTGCTACCTGTGGATATTCGGACAAGTTGGAGACGATTGTGTGTGGGACATGGGCCTGTTGACCTTTCCAGTTGCGGGCTTTCCACCACTTCTTGCTGTCATCCAATACCTACGGAAATATTAGTATTTTTTTAGCTCTGTCCCCTTTATTCTGTGTATGGTAAAACTACGGTTTTATCCCCCCCCCTTCTGGAGATTTATTTTATCAAGTCAAAGGTAGGGAAGTTATTTTAGGTGTAATAAAGGAGTTAAAATAGAAATTACGGTACATACAAAATATCTTATAAAATTAGGGAGAAAAGTACAGTTAATCCTAGCCTACACAACTACAACTTTCTTCAGGATATTTTTTGCATTAGTAAAGGAAGGAAGGGTTTGTGATACAAGTTTGAATCTGACTGTACCGTATTTCCCTAATTAATACCCGTAAGTTAAACTTCTACTAAGGTTTGAAAGTACAAAGCTAAGAACGAGAGAACTGCAACAGGAAATACGTAAGGATAAATGTAAACCTAACTGATAACTTCAGTGGTACTCTGGCACAACTATAAACAAATATTAAGAGGGACTCTAATCCCCAGGGTTATTATGGGGGTCTTAAGGTCAAGAAAAAAGTAGCCGGTCAATGAAAAAGTTACACAGGAAGTTAATGCTTTCTCTAAGACTAACTTTTTCTATTCTGAAGTTTCAAGTTGAGGGTGAAGTTTCGATTTAAAATCCATACGAGAATTGCCTAACCTGTGTAATATTATTATAACCAAGGAGTAGGAATAGGAGTAGGCAGGAAGGAATGAGTTGAGAGATTTATATTCTCTAGAGTCTCCCCATAAAGCTGGTCTAAGCAGATATTATTATTATTAGGATGGGAGGTGGAGGGATTGGGGATACTACCTCGGGGGATATAATACAATACTGTGAGTAAGTTTAATGGGTTGGGAGATTATTGGAGGAAGGATGATGGGAGAAAGTCGGGATGATTTATTACCTCAAGATATTCTCCCCGGACTACGGTCAGTTCTTTATGATTGTTGGCCGTCCTGGGATGCGTCACTACGACTACTCGGCCCGCACGTGAACGAATCGAGTCTAGAAACGCTCGCTGACCAGCTCCAAAATCATCCCCGGGCATTTCCACGGGGGATATTGACCGCTCTCTGCTACTACTTTCTGCACGGCGGAGTTGCTCCGCCTGAAATTCCAGGAAGGGTATTTTTACATGGAAGAGCTTTACATTTACGTGTTGGGTTCACACGCTTTGCATGTTTTTGGCATCCTAAATACCCATAAATGCCCTTTAGAGTAACAGGGGTCCCCTTACTAGGGGCTTAAGGCTGCGCGGTTAAGATTACTGCCACCCGCACGTTACTCTGACCTAAACGTCTCTAAGCTTCTTGGAAACAAGGCTGGAAGGGTCGTAAAAAATATGGCTAAAAAGGGTCTAGTTTTATTAGTGAGATTGTAGGAATAAATACGTCATCTGTTGTTTTACTACTTCGATAGGTCCACTCGTAAAAAATAACTAGGTAGACGGAACTTCTTACACAAGTCTTACTTTAGCAGCCTGGCTTTTGTGTTGATAATAAAAACAATATAAATAAAACTTTTCCCCACCAAATGGGCCACCTTTTCCGTAACAAATACTTAGCAAGTTTCAGGAACATAAAAAATATCTTCCGTATTTTATTTTATTCTGAGAAGTTGGTGGATCTTGGAGCTAAGGATTCACTGAATTCGGTTGGATAGACATTTTATGGCAGTTTTTGTATGATGCAATGGAAAAGAGGGTATTAATTGAACTAATGGAAGGAACCCTTTATACCCGGGTACTTTTGTGATCTTTTAAGGTCAAGGTTTGTTTGCATTGTTTTTTAAAAGAAGGTAGGATACCTCGGCTGCTTGCATTCTCTCCTGGACCCTTCGTTGAGCTTCATTGGCAACGACCGCACCTAAACTGGTGTCGGGCATGGTGGGTGCCCATCCATCCATAAATACCGGCTGATAAGGCGGCACGAACCCCTTCCACTGGTCCCTATTATTGACAGTTTTACGGTAAGTTAGCCTTGCAAAAACCGCAATAATTAGCTAACGAACAAAGAGCAGGCAAAAAAGTAAGGGGTAGAACATGCAACAAGGAAGGACTCCTGTGCAAACCCGTTTAGTGTAGTTTATTGCGGATGAATTATTATTATGATGCTAGAGATATTATTTAAAGAACTTAAAGAACACGGGGTACTTATAGCGAGAACTAACAAAAAGGTGAAAGATCAAATGGGAAGTTGTGGAAGATTGAATTGAAGTCTTTGATTATTTTCCTCGAGGGATTGATCGCAAAAGAACGAGCCTCGCTATTCTTATTATTGGAGATCAAGGAACCATTATTTACTGGGTGGGGCAAAATTAATATGTAGGTTATCAAGGGATTTTCAGTTTTGCACGACCCAGTAGGTATGTATGTGGAGGAGGATTATAAGTAGTACCAAGGGAATTGTTGTACCAATTGGAAGGATTACTTTACGATTGAAACTGAGATTAGGATTACGACTTCGGAATCAAGTAGTATTCGTAGTAGCAGTAGCAGTAGAAGCAGTATGTGTAAGGATAATGGGAAAGAGATTACAATGCAATTCCAGGCAAGTAACGACTAAACTGTAGACGAAAGGATGCCATAACTTTGTAGATTACACTAGCACGGACTGGGAATTGTGTAACTCTATTAAAAAATCTAATCCGATCCTTTCTTACTGAACCGGGTAGCAATAGTTAAAGATCAAAGAGGGTGGTTAAGGGAAATATGCCACGGGTTTCAGATTGTTGGACTTTGAAATTTTAGTTATTTAAGAGTTCAGTGAAATGTAAACTAGAAATTGATTAAAACGCAACAGATAAAATGAAGGAATAAATGTTCATAAAAATTCCTCAGGCGATCAGAACATAAAATGGATAATTAATTCTTCACTTTTTAGCCCAGTCAATTGGCCTTATATGAACATGCTATTTATCTGTGTATTCTATAACTCGTGAAATAAATACAGCCAAAATTTTACACAGGGAGCCAAAGGGATGACATCAGAGGCTAAGTTCGTAAACCAGCCCAATCGGACCACCCAGTGACCCGTGGGGGTCGAATTGAACGAATAGAATGGATGGACCCAATTGGGTGAAAATTATCCAATTGGGTGAAAATTATCAAAAACATAGGTCCTTTACTTTGGTTCAAAAGTAACAAATAACAGATTATGTTGGGTAAAATCCGAAATTTTAGGTACCCGTGGCGGTCAAATGGACCCGATTGGGTGAAAAAGAAGCTTCTAAAACCCCTGGAAAAGAAACCAAACAAAATAGAACGGACCGGGCTGCGCCCCCACATAAAATATAGTAGCTGATGCTGATTAGATCGTGTATAGCCAATCGTTGGGACGGGCCATTGAAGCAAACAATGGATAAAATATTCCGTTAAATAGTCCCCAGAAACGTATGCAGACTTCAATAAATCAAACGACATCGCTCATATTAATTCATAAAACAATTGACTGGGCTCTTATAGCTGCTTAGAGGAGGTTTTTATTAACCTCAAAGTTAATAGATGATAAAGTTGTTTAGAATGCGGTTTGTTAGACCTTATTTTAGCCAGCAGAGGTAGAATAAGATTTTAAGCGATACGAAGAAATAAACGTACCTGGGTAGATGCCAAGCGTCGCCTAGAGAATGCCATAGTTCGGTTTCCTTGGAGGTCAAGCAATTGTTGAGGAGCTCGACGGCCCCGCGACTTAGCAACGGAGCGATGACCCTGGAGGCCAAGCCTGCAGCGTGAGCATCCCGAGAAGCGTCCACAATCAAGGCCAACGGGGTGAATAGGAAGTGGACCAACTCAGGAGCGTTGGGATCGTGGATGTGGGACTTTAGACGGGCCTGTAAATATATAATTATTATTGAATTAATTGCAAGGGTTCAAAGTAGACGAGTAGTTTTTTCAACTTAGGAAGTAAGAATTGGTTAAGAAAGTGGAACTGGGGTACAAAAACTGTGTACATGTCCCATCTATGCGGGATACACTTGGTTAAGGGTCAGAAGGTTTGGACATTGCTAGGTAGTCCTGGTCATGAAGGTTCCAGGGACGAATAGGAAGGGGTCAAAGCGGCCAAGTAATTTGTGAAAGGACGCATGGTAATCCACATGGATTGTGAAGTTCTAAATACCGTATTTCCCGATTTAATTCCCCCCCCCCCCCGAAATAATCCCCCCCCCCCCGGTTTAATTTCTTATGGGGTCCGGGCCATTTGCAGTAATAATTCCCCACCCCGAAATAATTCCCCATGGGGAAAAAATTCCGATCCCTCAAATTGAAGCTTTTTTAATAAGAGATATTGAAAGTTAACTTTCTCAAAGGATGTTTAACCGTTTTAAAAGAGCAATACTTAAAATAATTTTGAGAAGCGTTTTCTTTGCCATAAAATTTTCGAATTAATTTACAATTAGCAAAAGCAGAGAATGCGTTTTTTTACTAAACTTTAAAATGTTTTTTGTAATTCAATTAAGGAATTACTTCAGAGAATGAACATTTAGGAAATAAAAAATTACTCGTACTTTCAAATTGCCATTAAAAAAATTAAACTGAAATTTTATTATTTGGACGATTCATATTCTTTAGTTTAATTGGATATTCTTATTTACTCAATTTCAGTTTATAAATAATAATGAATTACAGGGAACGGCTGGTTAATTTTTTCATTTTGAAAGACAAATTCAGCAAAAAAAGTTCAAAAAGTCTATTTATTGGTGGAACTTTTATTTAAAATTACTACTAAAATGATCAAAAAGTCCGGTTCCGAAACAAAAAATTCGATTGAAATAATATTCCCCACCCCGGAATAGTCCCCCCCCCGCCGGTTTAATTCCCCATGGCAAATCGGAGTTTGAAAAAATAATTTCCCAGGGGAATTAAATCGGGAAATACGGTAAATTTGTTTTATAAAATGTTATGAATAAAAATAAGTTATCCTGTCTCAAATCTGTTTTTGGTTTCCCATTAGAAGAGCTCACTAAATTATGTTTATTGACAGTTGGACAGGTTTGCATGGGACTTTCCCTCTTCTGTTTGCATGCCAAAAAGTTATAAAACAAACAAGAAGAGTCTGCTTTCCCCCGGAGAGTTTCCTCTCATTATAACCATATAATACCCGGGTGTCAGTCGGTGGATAAGTAGCTGAACCATCTTTCTCCGTATAAATACATCTGCATATACCTAGCCGCCGGGGCAACCCAATCCAGCTAATAATATGATTTTATCCCTGAGAATCCCCATCTGTCCTTTCCAAATCAGAAATAAATCTTGGAAAGTGTTGACGTTGATTTTGATCCAAGAAAACAATGGGATCTCCTGCAGCAAAAGAAAAAGTATACAGGTTCTAACTAAATCCATGCGATAAACAATACCTGGGGGGAGCCCATTAAGACCGTTATACCTAGTTAGTACATGCCATACTACTACTACTACTACTACTACTTTTACTACTACTTCTAGTGCTACTACTGCCAATACCATTCAGAAGTAGCATTATCAACGATCCGCACCTGTCCTTTGTAAAAATACAGCAGAGATTTTGTCCAACTGTGAATTTTCACATGAGAAATAAACTCCGAGTACTGGAAGTTAGCCCTGGGATGTTTTTATCCCACGAAGGTGAAATCTTCATCAAATACGTACACTATAACGAAATCTGGCTAATTTTTAAGTAAAAAAACCTTACTAAAATGAGTAAAAGCGTTTTATTTCTTACACAAGAGTATAGAAATTGAAAGGGGTAAGTAAGTCTCTGCTTAATTTTTATTTAATTAGTTCAAGATTTGAAGGAAATCAAAGTAAGAATTTGCTATCGGAAGAAATTAAATGATGCCTACTCAAGTGGTAAATATGTCTGAGAAATTGTAAATAGAAAAGCTGGACTCTGTTATTCTTGCAAGTTTTAATCCGACACCAAACAGCCTATTTGAAGAATCTAAACTTCCAACAAATGAGATATTTATACCATGAATGTCATAAATAAGGACGAGGATTTACTGATTTATGGAGAGAGTGGTTTTGTTGGCCTAAGGAACTTAATTGTGGGGTCATAAATATATGCATAAAGTCGGCAAGAGTAGATAAATAGATCTAGATAATCCAACTTCTGACCTTTGACATTATTCGACCAAAATATAGGAGTTAAGGAGTTAGTGTTACTTAAACTTAAGCTTAAAGTTAATTCGGAAAAGGCTTTTAGTCATAAAAGTTTGGAACGCTAAGGTTGGACCGGAGTGCAATTCTTCTGGTCAAGGAACTAATAAATGCCTAGGGAGATTGTATGATAGTCGAGTATCTCTTTCATCCCGCATAATTCTTCTTCCGCACGTGTAAATAAACCAACTATTATAATAATTATTATTTTAATAAAAAGGTAACATTCATAAACCCAAAACTCCCAAGCTTTCACCCTCCGGACTCTGAAAGGGACTTTGTTTTTATCATCTTTTTATAATTTAATACTCTTTGTAGGTATAACAATAATTTACTCTCAACTCAGCTTCAAGATCCTTGTCTTACTAAAAAAAAAAAGGTGGTACACAACTTGTAGGGTTTTCTAGCGTTCGGAAATACCACGCTAATGGTATATGGCTTATACTTGTGTTGCTATTTAAAAGATGTCCACTTAAAAGTTAAAGTTTAATAGTGGAACCCTAGATAATTAGCAGCGGTTAGAAGAAGATGTTGATAAAGAATCCTTTAATGACCCTTTAATGTCCTACCTGAAGCATTCGTTACTCTTTGAACCTATTTTATGTACATATACTAACGGGTGTAACTAATTAATATATTCCAATATGTCCGAGTTTAATTATAGGCCCTTGTTCTCCTATTTACATTTGTTATAGGAGGAACTTTTGTTGTTGTTAATTAGAGCGGAACTAATGCCGTGGTTGGAGATAAATTGGCTAATTAGAACAATATTTCAACCAGCCACATCCACGAAATATAAGCATCATCATAAGAGGATTAATAGAATAAATTATATTTAGTTCAGCCCATCTTACCCAACTCGTACCTATATATATATTCCATGTAATATTGCTACAGGTCCCGTATTTTCGGTTTTAGTTCCCCTGGGAAGTCAAAAATGGAACATTTGGGTGTAAAAGTATGGTAAGTTTTTTTAACGTGGGAATGTAGAGAGAGTATTCCGTTATTTCGGAAATATGGTATATTGTTTCATAAAGTTTTAACGTTTTATTACCCTTCTTAAAGGAGAGTTAGTTGTACGGATATCGCAAGTACCTCTTATTACAACCCGGACTATTTATAAAATCTAGGGGTTTTCAGGGTCAACTAAAACAGAGTACGGGACAATGCTAGTGGTATTAGAAGGGGGTTGTTATTAGGGGGGTCTATCTAAAGCTAGGATGAGGAGGTTGTGCCACTCTGGGAATAAATTATATCGGGGAATCGGGGTTTGCGGCTGTTTGGGATAGTTTGGTGAATTAAGCAAAGTTAGCAAAAGTTGATAAAGTGGGTGGGACGTGCTTGTTTTCTTTATAATTTAATGCTATCATTCCACAACCTTTACGGAGCGATGGAGTTGTATTTGAGAATCCTAATCATAACTATTTAATGATTTACTTCTTATAGTACGACGGGCCCCGTGCGTGTTTATCTGGGTTCTTTCTTAACAATATCTCTCCAAGACCGAGGTATCACAAAGCCCTTCTTAATTGTGTTTAAAAACAATGTGGAATATATTTTGATCGAGTTTACATGAAAGTTGATGTAAATGCTTTAATGTAATTTAATTTAACGTTTCCACTGGTATTCTATCCACTTAACTCTAACCGTAACCTAAATTACAATAAGAGATGGATAAACAATGAGTGAAAGTAACGATTACATTTGTACAGTCCTCTAAAAAGGTGTAATAACTCTCAGTCCATGTAAATACCCTAGAACTTGTTCTTATATGACGAGTCTAATTGCTGAAACTTTATGAAATTTTTTTCCAGAATAACAGGAGCGACCAACCAAACTAGGGCGACAATTTAATGCGATAAATTAATTTTGTCAACTCAGTCAATCACCAAAAGTGAAGGTGAAATAAAATATGAAAATGTACAATGATTTGGTATCACCTAGTATAGGATTATATTGGTTTGTATTTAATGAAAAATGTCATCCCGATCCTCAAATTGTTAACTTCTACAAATTATTTAACTAATTTAAAGTGTGAGTGCGGTCTACTGCTAACGTTTGAATTCTTAAGCCTTTCCTCGTTTTGTTTTTTTAGCCGACACCTTAGAAGAGTAATACAACTTTTGTCTGTACTATTTTAACTTTCAGTTTCACCTATCCTGTTTTAACATCTTCTGGCTAGTTATTTTTTTTATCCACGATTCATTTAATCCAGCCTCCTTTTTATACCACAAATAACATGACTAGCCCTTCTTGACTCTTAAGAAGGTAAAATATAAAGAATTTAATATTTAATATAGTCGGGGGTTCCAGGATGCAGGATATTTTAATTGTTGGATATTCTCTACAGAGAGGAAGGTCGAAGGTGGCCAGTAACAAGTACCGTAGCTTATTAAAATAATACGCTACTTTGCTGTAGACGAGGTAGAGTTGACGCGCTTTTTTCCTAACAAGCTATTTTATTGTTTTTTTTTAGCTTGAAGAGGAACAAAGTTGGCGGAAGGTGTTCGTAGAAGTGGCTCAAGATAGAGTACAAAAGGCCAAAAAAACAACACATAAATGCTACCGTTACTTTGCGTTTAAATATGCCTGAAATGCAACACGGGGGCTCTAATTCAGGTCTGCAGTGGTATCCCAGATCCATTGAAGTCATACTATCCTGGAGCCTGGAGCTATCATGGGGTTGAAAGTCGGGGTTGTTGGAGTTACTAGTTGAGTTGTTGGGGTTCTTGGGTTTCACTGGGTCGTCGGGGTTATTGGGTTTCGCTGGGTCGTCCGGGTTATTGAGTTTCATTGGGTCATCGGGTTTATTGGGTTTCACTGGGTCGTCGGGTTATTGGGTTTCACTGGGTCATCGGGGTTATTGAGTTTCATTGGGTCATCGGGGTTATTGAGTTTCACTGGGTCATCGGGTTTATTGGGTTTCACTGGGTCATCGGGGTTATTGGGTTTCACTGGGTCGTCGAGTTATTGGGTTTCACTGGGTCATCGGGGTTATTGAGTTTCACTGGGTCGTCGAGTTCTTGGGTTTCACTGGGTCATCGAGGTTATTGAGTTTCACTGATCCGTATGGGTCATAGGGTGCCCACTTGGATACTTGGAGTATTGGAGTGAACGCTTTCTCAAGTTCGGGTCTTAATGATTTTCCACTTGGCATTATACAACTAGTGAAGGAGGTGTGTGGATAAGGTGCATATTGATCTCCACATATAAACTTGACAGGAATGAATGACCGCAATCAAGATGGAGAGTGAACGATGATACTAAGGGGACTACTCAATAACCACTGGACACCATCACAACATAACTCCCTTAGAAAGGGACAATCAACAATGAACCTGTCTGTCACAACCACGCCCACAATCTCCTATTATATAATAGACAACCTGGTTTAAAGAAATACGGAAAAAGTGACAGAATGGAATCCGTTTCCAGATGATTTACTTTCCGAAACCGGGACTGTATATCCCCCAAATAAAACAACCAGGGCTACTCTTAAATTGTTTAAATTTACAACGCACAAATCTTAGAAGGCTCCTAAAAGATTGGACTGTAATACGAGTATGTTAGGTATAAATAACTAACAAGATTTAATCTAAATGAAGATCTTGCCACCTAGAAGAACGCTAAGTAGGGTCAAAGGCCACCTCGCACTTCATACCGAAAGGCCCCTTTTCGCAGGGCACACCCCATGCTCGATACCTAAATCCATAAACTCCCCTAGATTCTTAGTCAGAGTAAGACAGACCGAGTTTGGAGTGTGGATTCTATAAGGAGGGCTTTGAACGACTTGCTGATAAATAATCATTGATACGTACGTTAGTTTTTTTTACCGGATACCCGGGTATCGAGAGAAAGAATGGTAGGTAGTGCTGAAGAGTGTTATTATTATGATCTCACTATCTCAAACCACAACCACTTCCTCTCATTCACTCAGTAGAATGTTGGATCCATTCATTTTTATATCCACTATATAAAACTTCTCCTGGCCCTCCCTACCAATCCAAAGCCATTATAAAGTGAAGTGTGGCATAATTGTATTTAATAGACGAATTAAATCTGCCAACTCCACACTGGAAATTAACTACAGGTTTAAAGAGAAATCTGTAACAAATTGGACTCGTAAATTGTATGCTTTTATTCAGAAATAACGGACGTAAAAATACAGCTACTATTAGTTTTATAGGAGGAAAAGTCCAGAGTTATGTCTCGATATTTACTTTATAATTTTGGGACAACCTTATTTCAGTTTTTGATTCCTCTGGGTGTAAGATTCCTCTGGGAATTGGTATTTATTTACGGAAGTTATTTCAGAGCCAGGGGGAATTAAAACTGGAAATACTGTACAAGGATCGGGATGTAAATTCCCTAAGAATCCTATTGAGAATAATATTGAATTTACACCGACAAATGTTCTTACTACCATACGATTTACGATGTTTTTTTTTAAATCAAGCTTTCTTTTTTCACTAGGGAAAGGTATAAGTTGTCGATTTCGAAATCGGTAGGGATCGAAAGCAAAGCTTTATGAGGGAAAGGAAGCTTGATGGAAAGTGGTATCTTGAAAACTATCTAGGATAGTAATCATTGCCAGGAAATTATTTTGATGCTGTGAAATGACTGTGGAGACTCGTTGGAAGTAAACGTTTTTATCGGTTCGGTTAGAGTATCTATACAGTTTGAGAGTGGAGATGTAGTTGAATAAAGAAGGACGTGATCGTAAAGTTGTGATCGGTACTAAATAAAGGACTTATGTTGAGGCAGTTGTTGTAACCGGGATAAAATAACCATTCCTGATCCAATTACAAATTTAACAACCCTGTACACTTACACTGAAAGAGGGGTTATGGGATGGAAGGAAATTGAAGAGGTAATGGTAAATCAGGAATGAGGACACCCGCCTGCATACAACACCCGGGTCCTTGAAGACCTATGAACATTAACATTTCAAAGTCCGAATTCTAGTTTGAGGCTTTTTGAGTGGAAAAACCCGATGCCCTTTGGATGGGCCAAGTGCGAAAGAAACTGAGTGTCTGGGGTAAAAAAATCATAAGACCTTCTCGACCACTGAACGGGGTCAAATAAATGATATCATCAAACGGTATCGAGCAGGGTGTTCCAAGATTAACTATATCAAATAAAATACCCTATCCTAAATGAAGGAAGTTACCAGGTTAGATTTAAAGGGACCAGTAACGTCCTTAGGGATTGGTCATACCCATTATCCACACTTTGTATGCAAAAACCGGTGGACAAAACCCTACAAAACGAACTGTTTCTGAAGGAAGGATTAGTGAAGTAGATAAAACGATGTTTTGTCAGGATTTCGTTATCTGAGATCAATTGGGTCGATTGAAATTGAAATAAACACGTAGGCCACTACCTTCCAGCTCAAGATTTGTAGCAGCATGTAGTAGTAGTGACTGCTACATGCACCGTCTGCCGTTCCGGAGGTAAAAATGTAGATGAAGGAAGTAATTGAAAGAAGGCCGGGTGGGGAACAGCAGGATACTAAAATGCGGGTTAATCTGTTGGAGAAAGTTGTAAAAGTCAAATGCAATCCAGTTTCCAGTTGCCCATTACTACCATCATGCATTTTATAGAACTTTATCTCTGTAAAAATAACCTGTGTAAAGTCTAACAGATCTTGTTACTCCTACTTTACACATAAAGTACCCGGTTCATCTTTACCCGGGTTTTATACCAAACCCGTAAGAAAGAAGATAACGGTTGTTGGGCATTTATTGCGGGTTTATACATTTAGGAATAAAAAATGTAAGCTGAGTCTAACTGGATTAAATTTAATGGGAAATTGGGAATCGGAACTCAATTATTTGTTTTAATGATGTTTTTTAGAGAAAAGAGTACGAAAAATGGAACTAAATGAGATTTTATTTCAACGAATTACATTCCCTCCGAGGGATTTGATTTCATTGAAAAAGGGAAAGAGGAAGGTATCGCAAAACTGGATAGATGAAAATACGTGTAGGTGGAATCGGCTTAAGGTGTCATACGAATAATACAGCTTTTATAACTATTTAAACTATTTTTTAACTTAAAATAACGGCACGGCATCAAGGTAGAATACACAAGTTAGGTTCCAAGTTTAAAAATACTTTGAACACAAAGTTTAAACTTTAAACCTTTAACTGGCGAAATTTACGATGAAAGACCACAGCCTGGCCTTATTCATCACTCTGTCTGATAACGTACTATGGGCTGAACTTCAGTGATACTGGAGGCAGGGACACGGGTCTAATAACAATCTCATGTAGAGAAGGAAGCTTAGTCTAGGTGGTCTCAGTTTATTCCAGAACAGTGTATGGTTATCTATCATTGAATGTTAATAAAACCCCGTCCTTTATATAATGAATCCAACATGAACGGAGAAGCCTTGGGGTTGGATTCTTCCCTACTTCTCAAGACGGTGCTTTTTTTGGATAAGACGGAAGAAGTAAGAAGAGTAGTCCATTATTGTTATTACTCCATACAACATCTACGAACCGGCACTTATGACCCCCGCTGGTTTATTTTACACTAAACTTCAGTTGGTAATAAAAGGAGATCTTTTGGGAGCAATCTGCGTTCCTGTCTACTGCGGCCCAGGACAGAAATGCCAAGTGCAATATAATATGAGAAAAATAGAGTAATTGGGAAGTTGGGAGTGATCCGTTTGTTAGTGGGAGGGTCAAGGAAATATACAATAATCAAATAATTCACAAATACGTCGTCTTAAAACACGGAAATATCTAATCGTATGAATCCCTTAAGTTAAAAGATTCTAACAACCGCTTTGATTGTAGCCCAATTTAATTACGAGAACGAGGTATCCTATTCGTATTAGTGTATGGGGCTCAAAAATGATTTTAAAATAGAACGCCCCAGATTCTATTACAAATGTTAAGGTACATGACGTAAACTGCCTCCGACCGTTTTGTATGTGTACATAATTAAAGTCTAAGGTTTAAGAGAGCGCTCCAATGGGAAATCATCCTTAAACAGAGAGTACCTTGAGCCTTGAGAAGGACAGACCTCATAATTATTTTGTTTTGTACTAAAGAACCGTTTATAAATTAGTATGGACGATGTTCACGTATTTTTAAGGATGTCCCAACCATCGCATTAGTCCCTACTACAGAGCTATCTTTGCCAGAATAAATTAGATAATAATAAGCTATCCTACTTTTTTGACAGGAGGACATTTTAGTTTGGTTGTGACGATAAAACTAAGATATTTTCAACTACCGTCAACCGTGGATATTAAATAGAAAAACAGTTTCACAGTTTTCGGATGTAAGGAGTTTAGTTTTAGTTGAGAGGAATTGATTAAATAAATAATATGAACTTACCAAAAGGTTGAAGGATAGCTTGAATTTCTGGAGGATGTCAATAAACTCTCGTTCATGTGGAGGGCGTGCCCTCATTGACAGCAGCCCTTCTCCGTGGTCCTTCTTTTTACTCTTTTTCGATCTGTAAATAAATAAGCCACATTTAAACAAAAGAAATACATTTGACCTGGATTGGAAAACTCCTACAAAACTGTAATTATACGTAGAAACGATCTGTGGGGGTGTTAGGACGTTTTGACGGAGTCACTTTGACGGAGGAAAAAACCACTTTGACGCAGTGACTTTGACAGAGTCATTTTGAAGGAGTCGAAAGGAATTTTGGTAAACTAATGATAGCGGTCATGATTAACGGACGGTAGGGTGATTCGTGTTCATGAGCGATGCAGAGGTCACATAAAACCGGAAGTTCAAAAGTTTCTACCCAAAGATTCGGTTTTTAAAAGAGGTATTAATAAGATTAAAAGAGAGCAAGTAGGTTTTCAAGGATCCTAGAATTATTGCTGACCTCATCATCCCAACTCTACAGCTCTTTCTTTCAGGACAAATTTTGCATTACGACTTAGACGATCATAATTTAATTTCATAGCTAATTTTTACAACAGAACACAATAAAAAGCTAGAATCAGACTAAAAATGAGTTGACATAACTTTGATAACTAAAAAATTGTTTTGCCATGATGAGATCTACGTTTGCCAAAATCGATAATTGTTTTGCTACTCTCCGTCAAAATCACTCCGTCAGTATCCATAGGGCCTCCGGCAAATTGGAGTTACCAAACCGTCATAGAATCCTATCTATGATTCCTATGACTACTGAAGTTGTGCCAGAATTGAAGTAATTGATTATCCTCAAGCACAAATGGGGTGGGAGATCTTCTTCAATAACAACCCATCTGTCCCTCGATTCTTTTTAATTAAGTGTTAAAAGCGACCGTCCATAATTAAATAGTAGACCGGGCTGGAGTTAGGGAATGTACGACGTAGCATCTTGGGTTAGGTTAAAGCAAGGGATAGTGGATTTAAAAGTTTTTATAATGTACAAATTATGGAAGGGTCTTTTGTTCAAGGTAAAAAGTAGTAAAATGCAAAGAATGTAATATCCGTGAGCAGAGCATTCCTTATTGTGACTGGCGGAGAAAGTCTCTGAATTTTGAGAAGTTGAATGCGGTTTTGTCGTGTAGTTCCTCTGCTTTTTGCATCATGAATATTTAAACTATCTTAGGACGCACGTGCTTAAATTATTAAATTTGGCATTCCTCTATCGAAGGGAAAAGGGGACGTGGATGGATATAATTTATAATGTAGAGTGCTGCGTAATCTGGGGCACATGTATTATATAGTTCTGGACGTGTACACTTAGATACGGTGTAGTACAAGGGACGTTAGTAGGCATGGTCAAGTGGGTACGCTTCTTTTGTTGGTAGATTTAAAAACGTTTCCTAGAACATCTCGCCGTGCAGCAGAGATCTTGTCGTCTGTAAACTTTGAGAATCAATATTCTGCGGCGTTACAGCATTAACTGAAAAATAATTAACGAGGGCCCTAAAATGGGGCATTGAAACGCCTTGAGTTTTTAGAATATTATCCTAAACTACCTTATTTAAGGTCAGTACCTTATGAAAATGCCGTATCATTTTGAAATATACGTACTCAAACACAAAAAGACAGTTGTTAAGGAAGTGGGGGATGGCTGTAACCTCGACGGGGTCTTTGGGGAAGTCCGTTAGTATAGACATTGGAAAGGAGGACGGGCTGATAGGATTTAAGTCCCCCTGGAGAAATACCCGGGTATTCACTGGAAGAATCGCCGCAGGAATTAATATTTTATCCAGGAGTGGTTTTTAGGAAGGTTGAAGATTTCCCTCTAGATGTTTCACCGCAGAATACGACTTTCTTATCCTTCTATATTACCAAATCTCTTGTTTTAGCCCCCCTGGGATTTATTTTGGTAACTTGGAGTTCATAACAAAGGCAGGAAGGATTACGCAAATACTATGCATATTTAATATTAATCTAGATCTAATATAATTTTCTATCGATAAGTACGGTAAACAGTTTTTAGCCCAATCAATTGGGCTTATATGACCACGCTGTCTTTCCGTCTGTTAACTCGATAACTTGATAAATAATGATACCACATCGCCAAAATTTTGCATAGGGAGTCAAGAGAAGCTATCAAAGGTTAACTTCGTAAACCAGTCCGATTGGATCACCCAGTGACCCGTGGGGGCCAAAATGACCCCCACTGGCCTGAAATTTCTAAAAAAAATTGTGCTTCTCATTTTGTTCAAAAGTAACAAATAACCAATTATTTTCGCTAAAAGCCAAAGTTTTAGGTACCCGTGTAGGTCAGACGAACCCGACAGCGAGATGAAACATTAGATTATCATATTTTACTTTAAAATCAAAAGTGAAAGTTCGGTTCCAGAAATACCGAATTTTAAGACTCGCAGGGAGTAAAATTACCAAAATAAAAATAAAAACGAGAAACACGGGGTAGAAATTAGCGGCCGAAGCCAATTACAAAGCAAACAATACTTGTAATTGGTTGATCAAAAGTACAAAGCGTTGCCTTTTAAAGTAGTAAATATGCAGCCACTACTTCCAAGCGGGCATGCAAGCAGGGTCCATATTCTTCAAGCAATGGACTGAGCTCACATAACTGCTTGCAGGAGGTATTTTGTTAAGTTAGAATGGGGAGTAACGTGTTTCCATGAATAGTAACCCAAGCTGTGTTTGTGGGATACGTGGTTTCTTGCCGAGTTATCTTTAAAAATTTGGAATAGATTAATAGAAACTTACTTGCGGCGTCTTTGCAGTTCCCTGTAGGCAGCCGCAGCGTACTGAAGTCTAGCGATGAAGCGTTCGATGTCATCAAAACAGCGATTTAGAATCGCAACCTCTCGCTCGTAATGGCCATCACTTCCAACGGAACTTACGTCATCTCCTGTCTCCTCTGCTATTTTAAATTCAAATAATTTATTAGTACTAATCAATAACCCCACCCCACTACACGTGGATAAAAAATCACGCGTGTAGTTTAGCATTCTTTCAGAAAGATTCCATGAAGCAGTTTTCTTAGAGGATTTTAAAACACTATTTATTGTTTTACAATATCTGCTTTGCTAATTTTATCACTAGAGTATACCGCATTGTTTGTTTTAATATCCCCTTCTCAGCTTACTTTCTTCTGTCATTCCGAGTCAACAATAAACATTCTCATAAAAGTGTTACTTCAGTTTAAGCGATTGTAATTTTAACAGAGTAATTCTGATAAACGTGGAGAAATAGGGGGCATGGATTTTACAAGTTGTCAGTTTTCTAGACTAAAGAATTGAATTATGGTCACTTCAGTCCAGAAGCATTTGTTAGAAGTGGATTTATTTCCAAGCCGTTTAAACTTACAAATGGGGCCTTTATCATTGAGGGCACAAACAATGAGGGTCCCTTCAATAACGAACTCTATTGGGGTACTGTAATTGGTTGCAACTATATGTAAACATTATGTGAATCCCTGAGGAATAACTTACTTTAAAACGTCTTGTACTTCTACACTTCTACGTTCTACTACTGCTTCAACTTCTTTTACTACTACTACTGAAATAAATAGTATTTTTGATGGATTTGAATTAGGTTTTTACGCGTTTAGCCCTGGTAAATTGTCCTACAAGATTTAATAAAAACGTAAGTTTTTCTCCCAATGGAAGAAGGGGAAGGAGGAGATGTTGGAAATGAATACTAGAGATATCTTGTACATTTTATTTTATTTTTGGTTTGTGTGTATTGTACTGAGCCTAACACACCCACTTTCCAACCGTGGAAGAGAAATAAAGTTAACTGAAGAGGTGGAATCGTACAGATCAAGACCTTCTTGGGTGGAACCTTTTCTGCAGAAAATAGTATTTGAAGGTGGGGGAAATGTAAGCGAGACATTTGCATTTAATAGAAATGGTGGGTGAGTGGGAGTGGTTTGAGAACCTTTTTCGTGCAAAATGCCTTAGTATCCTTAAGAATATTTCAAATCAATGCCGACGTTGAAATAAACTGACCAGGGCTCGTGTGGAAATAAAATCATCTGCCCAAAAGAATGTAGGCCAAGGAGTTCCCAAAGGGTTTTTCATGGGTCCGGGGGTTTAATTATGAATTTATTATTTAATGTGTTTTAACATTGAACTCTTTTAAAACTCAGGATTATTTACTATAATTACTGACTAATGTTCACTGACCCACATACGCAAGTTACCTAATGTATTTCCCGTTTTAATTACATAGGGGAATTCTTTCTTTGAAGGATGAAATAGCGATCCCTGAGACTTGGAACATGGACCATAAGAAAGGTTAAACCCCTTAATCATTAAAGCCATAAAATCCGGGTAGCCCAAACCTCCCTGGAAATACAAGTAGCTGAGGCAAACATAGAATTCACCGGATTTTCGGTATAATTCCGCATGGAACTGGACTACACCCATTGTTCCTCATCCCTTGTAAGAAGGGTACCCTGGACGAGGTTAAGGAGTAAATAAAGATTCCCGAGTGAAGAATCACTGATCGTTTTTTTTCCTTAACATGGAGAAAGCAATTTCGAGAGGATTTTTCTCTCAACAAAAAAAATCGGGAAGGAGGAATATAAATAAAAGTACAGAACGTTGAAACTCCAACCTATAAGAAATCATCATAGACAATTACTCTTGGCTTCTAGAATGTATCCCATTTACTCTCGAAACGGAAAGTAATCCCTAGGGGAATTATTCGAGATTCACGTTAGTCTTTGTAAGTAAAAAACAATAATTCCACGTGATATCCTAGTCTTAAACCATGAAGTAAGATGTACAGATTAATCATGTTTATTTATTACTTTTACGACATTTATTTATCTGCAATTGTGGGGGACGGGGCTGTATTCGTTTTTATTGGAAAGGTGGGAAAGGGAAGGCCATTAGTACATGCATGTTTCTGAACGTGACTTCAACAACACAACAACTGGCAGCTAACTGAATGATATAAAGCTTATTAGCTTTTAGGTACTAAGGATTCCTGAACTGTGCCCGGGTTGTTATTTGCTTTTGGGGTTCCTTATGACGAAATCTAACCTACAATTAAATAGGAGACTGCTACTGTTAATTTACTTGTATTCTATGCAGATGGGCTATTATTCTAGAGGGGCTACTGTTCTAGAATCTATACGTTCTAATTTGTGTTACAAGAGGAGGGCTGGGCTACGTAATTTGGTAAATTAAAGTAGAAATTTGCCCACACTAGAGAACGGAGGTAATAATAAAGAACATTAATATTAATTGCCATAATCCTCTAGCACCTACAAGATTGTAACAAAAGGATACTAAAAAACAGGAAGAAGCGTCGTAATCGTAATGAACCCCGAATAAATGACGAAATAACTCTAGGCCACACCCACTACGTCCAGTAACTGTAAAAGTCAAACCAAGAAAGTATTCTTTCCTGTTAGAAATAACACACGCCCGTTTGCAATGCCTTTTTAAAGATAAATAAAATACCTCGTTTATAAAAATATATTTCTATCAAAGGAAGTTCTGCTAGAAAATCAATGGACAAACTAGGTTAACGTTCTACTCCCAGATGGAAAGGTATGACAAATGGTCCACTGAGACACTTTATGCTTCGCCAGTATCGCTTGCATTTGACGACATGTAGCATATTTCAAAATAAAAATAAGAAAGTCGGAAAGTAGTAGTTGTTGTAGCAGCAGCAGCAGCAGCATCAGTAGTAGTCGTAGTAGTAGTAGTTATAGTAGTAGTAGTAGTAGTAGTAGTAGTAGTAGTAGTAGTAGTAGTAGTAGTAGTTTTACTAGTAGTAGTAGTTGTGTACTCCAAAAACTGAGAAATATGTCCTATTACAGTAAATTCTTTTGAAGTGAAAGAAGGTTATGGTTTTTTGGAGGGTCAGAGGGAAATGTCAGTCCAAAAACTAATAAGTTTCAACAAAGGGATTGAATGGGATGGGCAGGTTCTGGCTGGAATTTCTACTACCACCAAGAAAAGTCTCCTGCACTTAAAACACCGAATCAGAATTATCCGAATAAAAAAGGTTAGAACCCGGACTAAGGTTCGTATTCAAATCAAACTCTCTATTTCCTTTTATATTATTTGAACAGAATAGCAAGTTTTGTAGAAAAACTGGGTTAATTCTAATACGGATTAAAAATGATTATGAGAATAATATCGATTTATATCCACGTGTAAAATCCATGTGAACTTTTTCGCTTCTCCATTATAAAAATATGTATTTTTCCGAACCTCGGTTATCCGAACTTTTGCTTATCCCAATGCAATGCACAATTCCCTTTCATTTTATATAAAGTAGATACAAAACAGTATAAAGAAGTACTTTCTCCATCCATGGCCTTCAAGGCATGGAACCGTAAGGCTAGTTTTTGCACACAAGAACTTCTGGTCGCTGATTTTTGCATGAATAAAAACATCAGAGAATAAAAAGGGTAAGTAGGTAGTTTTCCCCAATGTGAAATAATGCTGGGTCGTGAATTATAAATGATGATGTTATACAGGCATGTTCTTACAGAGATAGACTGCTATTTTCTGAGGAAAGAACAAAAGAATCTGCATTTGAAAGCTAAAGTATTCTCTAGGGTCAAATTGTTCTGAAAATTAAGTGAGGAAATTCAGAAATAAAAAACGTTTCAGGGTGGATTCGTTTTTTTTCTTGGAATGCACATTTTTTTCTTAAAGGAGAAAGCATTGTTTAAAAAAAATCAAAAGCCTGAGATTTACATTTTACGTGAAACTACGACAGATGCAGGAATAAAGGAACTCGAAAGTTAACTTTTGGTTGATAAATAACCAGAAATAAGAGGATAAAAAATATGTAGTAAAAGCTTACAAAAGAAAAAGAAAAATATAGCAGGACGACGAAAAAACCGTTCGAGACATGAAGGTTTTTATCATTTTCAATTACATTTTTTGATGAAAGGATGAATAATAAATGGAACTCTGGCGTTTTGTAAATTTGGGAAAGAATCAACCGCAGGGAAACTAGGTACTAGGTTACTAAATATCCGTATATGCAAAGAACTGATCAAGTACAAGGTGGCCGGCTAAAAGAAGCTGGTTTATCCTTGGGTAAAAGGGGAAATGGAATAGGTTTGTATCAGATAGAGTGAAATTATAGTTATCTATGAGCTGCATGGTTATGGTTCTATGATTTGAATTTCAATTCAATTTCATCCATTGTAGCCAGTTAATGCCAAACAATCCAGTAAACGTTTCAACCAGGTTAAATAATGTGGATAAAATAAGAATGGGTGTGGCTGGGAGGAGTCTGCTTATCGTATTAAGGTGTTTCGAAAACTATAATTGGTGCATTGTACCTTTCGCTGTACCCACCTTTAACGGTATAAATTCATTTAATGGTATACGCTTTGCATGATGCCATTTTATCCGGTGGACATTTGGACCCTTTTTACCCCTTGCTTGCCAGGGATTTCATATTCGTAAGACTAAAATAATATTTTGTGAAAGTGGACCCATGAGGGGAAATTGATGATGATGACGGAGCAACTTTCACTTCAGAATTTGCAATCAAAGTTGACACTGACGAGTGGGTTTATAGACAAAATGCCACTCTTCTATCTTTCACACTCAGGCTCAAACGCTACCGCTATTCCCGTTTTAATTTCCCTCTTAATAGTTCTCCCATGAATAAATCTCTGATCTGTCCACGCTAAAATTTAAAACCCACCCTATTTTACAACTTTAGATCCCCAGGGGAATTGAAACTAGCCACACGGTAGCCCGCAGTATAGAAAGCTGTATTCTTTCATACCCGAGTAATTCAATTCACTGGTCAAGTCATGTAGATAGATGAAAGCTGATCTTTATTACTACACAGGGAGTGGAGGAGTATGTAAAACTAAAGGGGTGATGCTGAAAAGGGGTGTGGTTGGTGACACAAAATAGTCCCTCCATGAAAGATTGAGTGTGTCTAATTTAATTTTGTTCATCGTGTAGGATGCGATAAAGAGGAAAGCGGTGAGTGACTTAGTTTCTTGTGCCCATGTGGCACTTTCCACAACAACTTTTACTCTAGCGAACTTTTCGTGGGTAGCATATTCTTTTAAAACTATAAATGCTGCTTCTCCCGTGGAAAGTTTCCCTAAGCTACAGGCGTAACACGTGGAGATTTATTTCTATTTAGGACCGTTGGTAGAAGTAGGTCTTTATGCCTCTGACAATTAGGCAGATGAACAATATGCCTTCTACAGTTTTTCCAAACATCGTTTCAGATAAGCAGGATGGTAGGGTACCAAAAACAAAATCAAATAAATAGCTTGAAATAGCTATTATAATGCTATTACTTCCTCACTTAAACTATCTCATTTTTGTTCATAGCCTCTTAGACATAAAAATTGAAGGCATAACTCCCCGGAGCAGTCTTGTATTTCATGCAAACTGCTACGACATGTGTAAAATAAAGTGTCGTCGCATGTCTGCTGCCTAAATGTCGTGGTGTTAAAGATTATGTTAAAGAGTCTTACTTGAGGGGGGATGGAAATGGGGTGGTTCGGGGGGAGGTTGAACGGGAGGTGGAGGTAGACTCGTTTGACTCGTGTGACGCTGACGATTAGGCGGAAGTCGACCTCCCAATGCCAATTTTACATCCTCAACCAAATCTGCAGCCGAAAGGTTAAAACACTGAAACGAAACACAAGAATTAGACCAAACGTATAAAGCTGTATTCAAGAAATCCAAAAGTGTGGAAGTTGGATGTTCTGAATTTTGGAGTGAGATAATAATAAAACAAATACCTGGAAGATGTGCATCTCAACGGGTTGAACAATAAATGCAAAGATGTTGTTGTAAAGCTCGCCTGGATTTGTGTTCGTGAAGGCTGTAGGATCTCTTATCAAATGTAGAGGGAATCGCTCCATCTCGTCCTTAAATAAAGAATAAAACCCTGTAATGCTACTACTTATTTCACATTTTATTCCACACATATAATAAATAGCAAGAAGAACTGAAAGAGTTTACATTTTAAATCTATTATTTTTAATACTTTCTCCCACGGCATTTCCTACCGGATATGCAGTAGTATTAGGAATTTTAAATGGTCATTGGATGGTAAAAAGGTCAACTAACGGTGTTATATCGTAACCGCAAATAATTACGGTGCTTAGAACAATTACCGATTTTACTGTGGAATTATTAAACTTTGTTAAAACTAGCAGACAAATTAACTTAACTATACAGCTCCTGTTTGAGTAAATTTAGAACAGTAGTGACTTGATTTAACCTGAATTAAATGGAATTTCTTTCGGAGAAAAGTGAGTAAAAAACCGAGTATATATTTAGATTTTTTTTATTAGCATCATTCTTAGAAACTGTGACAGAATCTTTAGTTTCAACTGAGACGAAATAGCTTAAAGATAGTATAACGGCTTTAATCTTGATGAAGGGTTTAAAAAGTAGCCAGAAAGTAAATTCACATGTCTCGGACCATTTCAGTTTCATGCAACTTTCTCCACTTAACAAAAAAAACTGTAAAGGAAAAAGAGAAAAGCTTCCAGTTTCTTTTATACGATCTCTTTTCTTCTTTCAGTTTTTAAAAGACAGGTTTAAGGCACACGTTTTATTTCAGCTCTGATGTATTGGCTGAAACCCAGGTCAAAGATTGTACTTTTAAGGAGAGGACAGCACAGGGTTTTGTAAAACACAGATTCTATTTCTAATAACGTTATCACAGTGATACTGTGATTGAAGGGATTTAAGTTGTAACACCGAATACATGCATGTCTTCGTAGAGGGTTGAATCACAGTAACTCCCAGCAACCCGTTAAAGCCCAAAAAACCCTCAGTAATACCGTATTTCCGGAAATTACTCCCCCGGAGGAGTTATTTTTGCAAGGAAGTATTGAAAAAACTTTTAACGGGCAAGATAGGGCGAATTTAGCATTTTTAACATTGAAAGTTAGGGAGGAGTTATTCCTGGGGGGGAGTTATTTTGGGGGGGGGGGGGGTTAGCTTACCAGAAATGCGATAATCACATCCAAAACTCTGCCTCTAGAGGTTTCACAGACATTTTGGAATAATGCTGTTTATGGTTTCAACCTTATAAGCTCCCATTAAATCCCATAAACTCCATTTCATCCTGAAAATAACCCCATTCTTAATATTCATAAAATCCCAGGGTTGTTCTCACCCCAAAATCTTACTTCTAGATTTGCTTAAAGTTTCGCTTTGCTTTCTTGCAGTCTTGCAGAATATATCTAGTTCTATTGAGTGGAATAGTTTAAACTTCTTGCATTTTAGGTACATAACATAACCGCAATATTTGTCTTCCGTTCCTTGGGGTTCCCTTTGACATTATTATTGCTTGTATCATCGCTTCTCTACGTACTATCCATACGATATTCTAAAGTGTGCATATTTCTAGCAAAACCAGGCCGTGCTTTTATGAAATTGTTTAACAAAGAAAGTTTGAGTCAGCAACATTCGTAGGTAAAATACTATAAGTATATTATGCTGCAGTATTTATTTCATGTCTGGAAATATGGGATTTCTGCCGTAACCTCTGGGTGGAAATAAATAATATCCCACAGAGAAAACACACTACTTCTTAGATTGTTACTTTCTATTTATTACTATCGGTATAACGTGTAAAAATATATTGTTATGCATAGAATTGTACCATGCAAGAGATTAAGATTTAATGAGAATGGAAACTTGCTCAAAACCCCAAAATGTGAAAGTTTCATTCATCTAGCACTCCAAATATAATCCCGGCCTACTATTTATAAGCTTGAACTCCGAAAAAGACCTGAATTCTGTAACCTGAAAACCCCCCCCGGTATAATTCTACCGACTTGGAAAGAATACGAATCAGGCAGGAGGAGCAGTAGATCCTATCTTATGAGACGTTATAGGCTTCAAGAGATGGAATTCAAGTAAAACAACTTACTTGGATTTTTTCACCCATAGTTCTACAAATGGTTTAACCGTTCTTAAAAAGTTTTTCCACTTTTTGCTACTCTACGTTAATGAGAAGCCTTTTACTTGTTTTAAAAAAAGGGAATTTGAGAAGTTCTAAAACTTCTCAAATGATTTTTCCCTGGAGTTAGTTCATTCATGGAAAGATTAAAGTAGATAGTAAAATAAAAACGGCATCCTTTTTATTAGGAATGGAATAAAAGCTATAAATGGAAACCAAAAAAAACTCTTTCTCGTTTGGTGAAGTCTTTTATTTTATAGTATAAAGGCGTAGAACCTTTCTACGTAGTTTTTAATAAGAGTGGGCTATAAAGGGTACTTCTTCCTGGAGAAATTATCGATAAAATTGTAATAAAGTAGGACTTTAGTTTTTGTTCTTGGAAGTTATGCAACGGTTTGTGGTGAATGACTTACCAATAGTAGGTCAGGTTAATAAGAAGTCGGGTTAGTATCGAGAATTTCGAGTAGTACCCGGGTACTACCTGTCTGCCCCGGAGAGTGTACATGGAAAGTACATTTTTAAAAGTAACAGAGTTTGCATGCAGCCCACGGAGTATTGTAGTATGGTTTCTAAGAGTTGATTTAAATCAAGGAAATAAACTTATAAACAGGGAATCAAAAACTGACAAGGATGAGAAGTGGGTGTGGTTGGAGTTTACATGGGAATGTCTCAGAAACTTTGACTATGATTGACAGAATCTGGGTTTACACATTTGTGGCATAGTGTTAAGAAAAGGAGGAGGTTGTATTTCAAATGGGGCCTCTGAATGCAGTTTAAAAGGTTCTTGAATTGTTAAAGCCTAAAGTAGAAGTAACTATTGTGAATTAGTGCAAATGGACTGGTATATAATGCCTATTGAGACGGGGTAGACGAAGAAGGAAAGTAGTGAACTCATTTCCGTTTACTATTCTCAGATATTGACTACTTTTTAGTGAGTTGAGGATGGTTTGAGGAGAGTACGATAGTTTATCGTATTCTACTAAGTACAAGAGTTTGGTTCAAAAGAAAAAGAGCTGCTAATAGTATAATTTTACTTTTGCAAATAATAAAAGAGACTAAACAAACTTTGGTGAGAGAGGATACGAAGTAAAATACTTTAATGGAAACTGTTTGAACGTCTGGGGAAGAGAAACATTCCGGATGTCTGCATCTTAGGAAGAATAAAAGGCACGTAGGTAGGGTACGGCTTTTTTTTACGGGAGTTTTTGGGTTTATATCTGAAAACCTTGTTCAATATTTTGAGTCTGGGTGGGTTGGAAAAGCTGGAGTTTCGCAAGCGAACCAAAATTAAATCTGGGTTTGCCAATCGAAGCAAAATTAAAGTGGGGTTTTGCAAGCGAACCAAAAATAAAGCCGGGGTTAGCTAGTAAAGGGTTTCGCAAGCGAACCAGGGTAAAAATCGGGGTTTGGCGAGCGAAACGAAACCAAAGGTTTTCTTGAACAGCCCTAAAACTGTACGGGACCAAAGAGTTGCAAAAAACTTGCCATCCAGCAGCTACGCTACAGTTAGTATTTCTTCTAACCTATTCTGTGGGTATTAGTAATGGATAGAATTAAGATGTTCCCTAGTTAGCACCCACTTAAAGTTAGTTCTGTATTAAAGTGAGTGAGTGAGTGATAATGGAAGTGTCAATAGGAAGAAACCGAGGAAGACGAAAGTGGCAAAGCTAATTTAGCCCAGAGCCCATTTCTCAAAAGTTTCTCTCTTTATTTCCATCTCTCTTCATCTACTTTCTTCGAATGGGGGGGGGGGGCTAAGGGCAGTAGTAGTGGTAAATAAGGATACTATAGTAATAACAGGAATAAATCAATACGGGAAATGACGATGCAAAATATATGAACTGGTGGATTTAACCGGTGGAAATAAAAACAGGAAATTAAAGATGAAAGTTGGATACATCTTGCTAACTCGTCCCTCCCAAAATTAGCCAACCAAACAAATTATAGTTAATGAGCATTTCACCACACCCACTTAATTAATGTGTGATATAACTGCCTTTAGGAAGTGTAGACAAGGTCCAAGTCGTTTACTTGTTTTAGGTTAAAGGTGAAATGTCCCTGTGAAACTCCTGAGCGTAGGAAGAAAAACCCCCGTTATATATATTTGCATTGAGGCCTTCTGGATTAAGAAAGCATACGGATTGAGGCCTTGACCAATACCTCAATTAATTTTAGTCTGAGAGGAAGAATGGAGGTTTTTACTGAAATTAAAAACGCCACGGTCCAATTAAAGTCCAAAATAACGGTTACTAATTCATGAATAATAAATGAATTTTTCTTAATAGCAATCACAGTTCCATACTCATGCTAGTTCTTGACTAAACTGTATCAATTAATTGGGCGGGTGGGCGAGGCTAGGAACTGTCGTGCATAACTTTTGATTTATTAGGGAACAATTATGAAGGTCGGATCTTACCTCAGATCAGTTTTTTAAGGTTTATAAACCAGACAAGATACTTTATAGATTCAACCCATTCTAATCGGATACAAAATAGACGTTTTCCCCAACAAACTGCAACTACCGTACTACCGTATTTCCTGCTTTAATTTCCATGTGGAATTATTGTTTAGAAGCAAAAATAAAACATCAATATAATACGAATATTGGGCTAACTTTTATTTTTAACGTGTAAAGATAGAGGGGGGAATTAAAACGGGAAATACATCGAATATTATATTTTTCTCTCAATATTATGCAAATGTAGAGTTAAGGGGAAAGTGATGAAAGGGAGAAAGGATTGATTGTTTGACTCGTTAATTTCACGGTCGATTCCCCTTGGAATGTCTGTTTAGGGATTCATGCTGACGGGATTGTGACGTCCGTATAACTCACCCTTTACAACAGACAACCACACCCCCTCGTACAGGAACAGAACTCCCATTCCAAATCACCGACTCCAATAAACCAATAAACTACTTCATTTATATGAGGAATCCCACACCAAAAATCAGTTCTGCATATCTACTAATGTGAAAAACAGGCTAATACCATATAACTTTCCTTTACAGCCTTTTCTAATATTAGTGATAATATTAGGTTTCTTTTTAGAATCCTGTTTTCCCAATTTGGGTAAAATACAGTGTAGTATAAAGTGTGTATTTCTAACTAGAGATTGGATGAGAAAGCGTGTGGAGATCGGAAGTTATTAGGATTCTTGCCATGAAATTGATCTCGAAGTTTGTAAATTGATTCCGACAGCCGGGTAGCTTTGGCCGGATCTGCCTTAATTCCAATATAAAATACGGATCTGTCCAGCCCTTGAGCCCCCGCTTCATTTCATCCAAATGCCTATTATATTTAGTACCATATATCCCGAATTACAGCATATTCCTAAACATTGTCGGTTTTACCACTCTCAAAATCATAAAAAGAATTGGATAGTAGCTAGCAGAGGATTTAAACTCAGAGATGTAGAGATAGTAGTAAGGTAGGTATTTAGATTTAAGATATGGAATAATAGCCATGTGGTTTTATTTATAAGATTTACGATAACCTCAATTGTTTCTCTAGACTCTATTTTATTTATAATTTGAGCCGACTTTGATTTTGTGGGAGAATTGGGTAGTATATTTAAATGGACAATCAATTCACAGAAGAATTTTAACGGTTTTAATTTTAATACCCCCCCCCCCATGGGAAGTACTGTCGCAAATTATAAATGGGTAAATCGCTTAGCAAGAGTAAGAAATTATCAGAATTAGTTAATAATTCTTTATAGAAAGGTGATGGGAATTAATTGTAGCTGAGAAGAGGGAGGTTCTATTACGAGGCTGATGAAACAAAAAATAATGTAATGGATTCTAATTAATAATAGATAGAGTCTAATAAAAGAGGAACTTACCCCATTTTCGAAATCGAGGATGACAATATATCGACTTTCGAGTCGGATGCGCATTTTCTGGCTCCAAATCCCGAATCCATTTTTTTCCATGTGGAGAAGTCTCCGCATCCCGTCAGCGGGGATGGCCAGTTCCTCCGACAATTGGAAGGTGGCGAGGTGCTCGACCTCGTAGACGTTACCTCCTCCCCCTCCACCACTCCCACCAACAACGCTTCCTTCCATGTCAGACGTCGAGAAAACGCTCTGCTCATCTTTAAAATAATTAGAGACCCCAGTCAGTATTTTCACGGTAAAATGCTCAGTTTAGTCACCAAGAATAGGGTCGATAGCATGTCATAATTTGAAATGTCTTGTTAATGCAGTAGGTAAGATTAGGTTGGTGGGGTTAAGCCGTACAGGATATTAAAGTTGGGGAATTAACGTGAGCAAAATAGCTAAGCGTTGACCTGGGGTAATTATGTGAGACTTTTCTATTGAATGCAATGTTGATAACCGTAGAGAAGATAAGCTCCAATGGATGAGAAAAGTTGGAAAAATCTCTCGAAATTGCGGCACGTATTTGCACAATCCTATTTGACTTAGATTGGAAATATTATTAAAAGGATATCGGAGGTCAGTGGAGGGATGTATGTACTAGTTGTTGGTTTTTAGGGGGTCTGGCTTTGGCCTTCCGTGATTTTAGGGACGCGAAAATAAATGGTATTAGTTTATATTTGTATAATTTAACCATTTGCACACATTTTTCTGAGTGTTTTGTGCCTAACTGACAACAGCTTGACTCTAAGGGATTACTCTACTAAATCAATTAATTTAAATTGCACATTCTTTCCGTATTACACTCGCAGTCTGAGCTTATGGACGGCATAAAGTGCAGCTATTACTACTACTACTACTACTACTACTTCTACTACGACTACTACTACTACTACTACTACTACAACAACTACTACTACCACTACTACTGCTTCTGCTGCTACTACTACTCTACCAAACATGGCCCCTCTTCTTCGTTTTTCAGATAAATAAAAATGATAAACACGAATTCATGTGGTCCCGTAAAGTCCAATTTTATACACCAACTTTCAGGAAATAAAGGGACACAACTGTGGAGAAAAGATGTCACAGAGTAAAAACAGGCAGACGCAAACCATAGAATACTCCATGATATTATTCATGTTCTCGTAATTTGTAACACAGGACATGGTCTCCAAATAATTTTTCTTCACTGTATGCAGTTCATTTTTTCGTTTGATAAAGAAGTAAATCTGAGCTACAAGAATGGCCCCGGCCCCCTGATAAACTCTGATTTGTATAAACTGATTGGCTTAACTTATGGGTTTTATGGATGAAGTTTTAAAACAATACGGTTTGAAAACTACAAATACAGTAACAGTAAATGTAACGTATTACATCTTGCTCTAATTCTGACTAAATAACGGTTTGCGGTTCCTTCAAATAACTCACTAAAACTGATCCCAGTGGCCAGTACTGACTACTAGTAGCCAGGGACATTGACATTATGGGTCTCCAGTCTTTTAGGATTTATTAATGGGGTAGCTTATGGACAGCGATACATTTATACATGCACAGAGTTGACCCACATTTCTAAAAAGGTCAATAAAGGAGGGTGAACGTTTGTTGAAGTTTTTGAGATGTAATAAAAGGGAATACCCGGTTCGGTTTGCGTCAGTAGATATTTATCGGGTTGACAGAATAAATGATTCATTCGTTCGTTATTTTTGTATACGGTAGAGGAGGAGAAAGTTTAAATATTTTAGTATAGAATTAGACCATCCTCTAATTAGATAGTGATAAACTGAAACCCAAATAGAAATTTCTAAATGTATGAATGATGAAGTCGTTTCTGAAACTGGGCAAAAGTTGGTTTAATATTTAAAATAAAAAGGGACACTGCGGCAGTGACTGAATAATAGAAACGCAAATACGTTCGCGACCCGTATTTAATTTCAAAGTCAACAAAGGAAGCTGGTTTAATCCGAAGACCCGTTACAAACCTTTGTAATTATTCTATGCAAGCAAAACAATGTAAAATGATTCATATTATTATGAGTACTAATTAGCTTTTGAAAACAATTTGTTGTAGCTAGCTTTTTGAAATAGTGGTTATCATTTATCGAGTAGAATATGTTTTTAAATGATGTTATGTTGCTGGGATGACAATACCTTTATTTTGTCTTTATATATGACATGGAATTTGCTATAAAAACCCTCTAACCTAAAAGTCCCTTCAAGTATCTCTGTAAAAACTCCAGTAAAATGTTTTGAAAGATACATGCACAATAACCTAGAAAACCCTTTATAACCGCAGTCTGGTTACAGGTCTGGTACAAAAACCCTGCACAATCCAGTAAGTTCCCTAACAAAATACTGCAAAAACCCCTAAAAATCCCACAACTCCCGGATTATAATGTAAATTGTCTTCCTTTGTCTTTGTAATACGCAGAATAATCGATTATCATTGAAACTCTTGTATGTTTTTTGTATGCATCTTCATTATTGTCGTTTTTCGAAAAGTTCGTCTGGAATCCGTATTCTAGAGTTGTACTGTGACTGTATTGTATAACTCTAGCTCTCAGTGTCGATTTTACACATTTAGCCTATTCAGAAAGAAGTATTATTCGATCGAACCCTTCCATACATAAGATTTCGTGCAGTTTCACACCAGCTCGAATCGGAACAGTAGTGTTGTACAGAAGAAATATTCTGCATTAGTAGAGAAGATGGGATAAATAATAGCAACGCGGACACGTAATCTCTCCTGTCATATTAAATAATGGCAGAAACGGGATATTCTTATCTGGAAACGTTACACATATCCGAGGGCATCAACAACCAAACACCTTCTATAAGGCTGCATAATAAATGTTACAATAAATACACAACTATGCGAGAGTAGTTCTATGCAGTCTGCCAAAAAATAGACGTTACTTTTATGTAAATATTATTTATCGGATTAGAAGGTACCATTTTGCTCACGCCGTCTACTATAACTCCGTCCAAAACTGGCTTCTTATTGACCATATCTATTTATAACGCTTATTGGAATACTGCGGAATTGGACTCCAAACCTACATATTGCTTATGACAGGACCAATTTTTAGGCTATGAATATGTTTACTGGCACAGGTTTCCGGAAATTTAATGTTATGACCCGGATCGGGGAATTATTTAAAAGAGACCGGTCACAAATTCACGGCTGTGGGGCTTATCTTCCCTATCCCTTACACAGATTCCTAGCTTATCTTTTACATAGATCCTTATCTTATCCATATCGCTAACTACTGTGATTTTTGAAAACTTAATACATATATGGTCCTCAATTACACAGGAAAGGACGGGTACTTACAAACTAAGAATGGGCTCCTTTTTTCTTAAAATGGATGACTTGCTGTTGGGTGGATAGCTGGATTTTTATAAATTAAAAACCAACAATTCTATAAGATAAAAATCTCGCTAAAGTTCACCAAGATTACACTAAAAAATGGCTAACTTATTTTCACACGGAGCACAATATTCCCAATCTTTATAGGTTTTTTCTTTACTTTTCTAACAGTCTTTCTAACATTCCTTTAACGTTTACAAAATTAAAACGTCAGATTCTACTTCAGAGTTGAACTGCCGTTTTCTTGTTTAAAAAGGTTCTTATTGTATTTTCCTTTTAAAATTGAGTTATGAACAACCGAGAATGTAAAAATGGCTGACGAAGGATTAACTCGTCTCTCTAAAGTACAACTAGTTGTCGGAATATAGGTAAAACGCTGAAGTAAAATGGGTAAAGAAGGGAAAGGGAACTCGAGTGAGGGTTTAACGAAAATTGTGAAATAAATGTGGCTTATCAGCTACACGATGGGCTTATCAATCCCACATTCATGCCTCTTATCTCACTTCATTTTTGGCTTATCAAGGACACAGTCAGCAGGATTATTACACTTGGGCTTTTCATGAAGCAAGACTGACTGATAAAAGACTCGAATATTTTTGGCATTGTTTTATGCGACTTTTGTGGCACTTTTACCGTATTTTCAGTTTTACTTGCCCCCTCTTAATAATTCTCCGGTAAATTTTTGTTAAAAATAAAAATCACCCCTTTCTTACTCTTACTCTAGTTAGGTGTTTTTTCTATTCATCCTTGTAAACAATAATTCCCCAGGGGAATTAAAACGGAAAATACGGTATTTCCATGCTTCTACTGAATTTGGAATTGCTTTTAAATAGGAAGCTACTAACAGAGTAGATGGATGGTAAGGGGAAATAATATGGTCGAAAGTGAAGTAGACATAACAAATAACAGAGATAGATAGCTCACATTTATTTTTAGATCATCATCATTCTTTCGGATAGAGTCATCATTATAATTATTAATTTGCTAGCATCTTGATTCACTTGTGATTTAGGTACGTATCTCTGTACAGCAACTATGACGCCAATCAGTTATTTAAATATTTAGCAGCGTAGTTAGCAGTAGAAACCATGCATTTAAACGCTGGATGCTGCTACGGGATGTTAAACATGTTCGGGATATTCAAAGATTCCCTAGGTTGTTTCCACTAAATATTGTCAAATTTAAGGAGATCATGCAGGATTCATTGTAGTAGTTATAACGGGGTAAAGTATTTAATATTATGTAGTTTTTATTCCATTGTCATGGGCTACGCCATCGTTACGTAAATGATCGGTCCCATGTTATCAG